>RJWT010049795.1:0-10950 GCA_004365215.1 Cuniculus paca | reverse complement strand
ACAAATAGCTTTGAGTTTCGAGATGTTCTAGTGGCTGCCACTAAGCTGCTGCGCTCAGCCCTGGGGTCCAGAAGGAGAGTTACTGGGAATGGTGACCACGACAGCTGCCTTAGGAAGGAAATGTCTGCTCTTAGGGGTTCTTATTAAGGGAATTTTAAGAGCACAAAAATTTTATTGAACCTAACTGAGTGGCAAACAGAAAATGATTTGTTAGATTGTCAATGGGAAAGGGTTTATTAGGACTGCTGGTGGAATAAACAGTGGCTGGCTTCTACCAACATTTATGGAAATAACGTTTTTAAGTTTTAAATGTGAACGGCAAACCGAAGCTACTTCAGTTTTTTTCTTTTTTAATTCAATACTTAAACTGTGGGGGAAAGGTGGATCAGTGCCAGAGAAAACATTCTCATTTAATAGTGTTTGAACATGGCACTGCAACAGAGTTTGTAGCGAGGTACTGAGAAAAAACCACAACTAATCCTTCATCGCAGCTGTCTGAACTCTTGATCATCTGCCATCCCCCAAACAGCAACTTCTTTTTTCTGGTGACTCCAGGCTTGAATGACCCAGTGTGGAGAGTTTAAACTGTGTACAAGAGGGGTGGGGGGTGAAGGAAAGGAGCTTCACTGTGCAAAGGGTTTTTGCACTGCTCTTCCTGTGTCTGCAGCCAGCGGCAAGACCAGTCCCCATGCCTGTCCCCCCGTGCATCTCCCTGCCAGAGGCGACACCATAACCGGCCAGCTTCGCCTTGACTCCGTCCTTCCCCAGAAACAAGTCAGGAGCAGTGATGGTTGTCCAGAGAGTGCTTGTCTCTCAGGGTGAGCACGTGAGCAGTGGGATCCCAGCACCTAGCAGTGTCCCAACAAATAATAGTGTCAGACTTGGTTGTTTGCTGAATGAATGAATGCTCTGGCTCAATATCCTCTTTAATCTGGCAGGTAAGATACCAGTACCTCATTTTATAAGAATAGGAAGGAACTAAATAACGTGACCAATCTATCCCAGAGTTTTATCACTCAGGTTGACAGGCAGTGGGACAAACTATAAATTCTTCTCGGTGTCCTTTTTCACCTCTCTTCCTTATATTATTAGGGTGGTCTGTGCAGTCTCATTCTTGTAGGAAATTAGAACTAGGACAATATAGTTGAAAAGAGAAACGTTTTTAAAAGTCTGCATTTTACTTTGCTTATCCACCACTGTGTTCTTTTCTGTCTACTGGATGGGACTATCTTAGCCACACCCAGTTGTTTCAGACACACGTTATAATGAGCTCTGTTTTCGCGAGTGCGTGAAATTTCTGACATTCACCTTACGAGCAGAACTCTTACTAAGGGCTCCTGGATCTCATGAAGCAGAGGTGGTCTTTGCTACCTATGAGCCAGCCAAGGTCTGGCAAGGCAATGCAGGCTCATACGTCTCCCTGGGAAGATTTGCTTTGGGAATCCTAGTAGGAAAAATGTCCAGGTTTGGTATCCCAGTAGGAAAAACATCTGGGCTCTGTTTTGAACAAGGACCCAAAGCTTCTTCAGGCATGACTGCCAACGACTGCCCCATGTGTGTTGCTAAAGGGCAAAAAAGGAGCAAGAAGAGAGGAGGAAGCTGGTGGAAAGAGTGAGGAACCATCCCACACAAAAACAAAGCGGTGCATGTTACAGTTTGAATATCAGTACTTTGAAGATACAGCAGAGAGCATGGGGATTTTGTTGATGTCAGCCCAGGAATACCAGAGGACACTGAAAGAGTTTGGACTGAGGAATAGAGATGTAGGGAATAGGAGCTTGAGTGCTGATCATGTCCTACGTCCAGATCCCTTGAAGGAAGGCCTTGTGCAAGTGATGAAGTGCTCTCAAAAGAAAAGGTGAAAAGGCAGATGTGATGGTGTGCTCTACTCCCAGCACTATGGGAGGCTGAAGCAGGAGGACTGCACATGGAATCCCAACCTGAGGCAAACTAGAAACTTAGCGACCTTCTGTCTCAAAGTTGTTTTCTTTTTCTAAAGGCTGGGGCTGGACCACAGTACCATGAGGTGGGGGTGGGGGGGCAAGAACAAAAAGGGGAGGAGTTGGCTAGGAGTGTAGCTCATTGGTACAGCACTTGGCTAGCAGCTGTGCGGGCCTGGGTTTGATCCCCGGTACCACCAACATGAAAAGGGAAGGAAGAAGGCAGCAAGTAAAGATGTGTTCTCAGTCAGACCAGCTTCAGTCTGATCTCCTCAGAGCTCTGGAGCCAGAGGTTGGTCTCCCATAAAGGCAAGGAGGCTGGCCTTTTGTATCCCCATGGCACCTAGTCTAGCAGGGTCAAGATGGGTCTCACTTCCTGGGTGAAGGCAGTTCTCTGTGTCAGCAGGGTGCACTTCACTGCTTATGAGCATTTTAGCAGCTGGCACTCAGGGCAGTGGGGAAGCGGGTTCACCCGCCTAGTGAAGGAGACTTTGAAGGGCTGTCAGTAGTGTCCACAATGTGGGAGGCTGAGGAGCATGAACTGCTGGTGGTCACAGAGGTACAAAGGACACGAGGGAGAAGAAGTACTGATGCTCAGAGCTGGATTTCATTATTGCCCCTCCGGGTCTCTTCCACCCTTCCCTGTGTTCCAGGAGCCTGGTCTGTCCCTGTGGTCTGCCTTGTCTGCATCCCTTTCCCTGACTTGTTGCCAAGGGGACAAGCCTGCAAGAGATGCAGAGAACACAGATGTGGGTCTTTAACACCTGTTTCTTCCAGGCCACAGACCGACCGTGGCTGCATTTGTGAGGCCAGATCTCTGGGCCAGCAGCATCTTTCCGGTTGCTGAAGCTCTCACTGGGTCCCTTACTAGCTCTCCACTATTCCTTAGGGTTTCTCTTAACCCTGCCCATACCTTTGTGAATAATTCCTCCGTCTAACCCACTTTAATGAATCCTCTGAGTATCAAATCAGTCGAGAAGAGGGAGGTAATCAGTTCTGGTCTCTTAGACTGGTGGTTCTCAAGCTTAACTATGCATGCCCATCACCAGTCATCTCGTTCAAAGCAGGTTTTGACGCAGCAGGTCCAGGGCTGGGCCTGAGGTTCTGCAGTTTTACCAAGCTCCTATGGGGAGCATCCGTGCTGTTGGTGCAGGAATCACATGCTGAATAGCCTGGTCCTGGGTTGCTCCTCTATGATTGGGGTAAGGAAAAGGGAGGGAAGGGGGCCAGGAGCTCCCTGAAATCCTGCTGCAGGAGGTAACATGGCTAAGCGTTAGGTTTACAGAAGGTAGAATTAAGTCTAACAAGTATTCAGATGTTATTTTCAAGATACTGGGGAATCCTTAAAGAATAATCATGGTGCAATAACCCAGAAATGATTCAGCAATATTTGGGGAAATATTTATTAAAATATATCAGAAGCTTTGTGTTAATGAAACCCTTTTCCCCCTCGGTTTTTATGAGCATTAAACCTTTGCCAGTCTCCAAATGTGCACAGTGATGTACAGTTTAGGTTTACGGTGTTTTAATCGTTCCCTTCTGACACGCATTTTTAGATCCTGTAACATTAATTTATACAACACCAAATGAATAAAAACTTAAAAACTGATGTGTTAGGTTTACTTTGCAGTCCAGGTCTGCAACATAACACATTTGCATGTATTAATAATTTGTAATAAATTCATTAATACATTTGTACTGATATTGCCTGTTTATGTTTTGGTATAAATTCCATGTTCTAGGTTATTACACGATAGTTACTAACAGTCCTACTGTTGACACAAGTTGTTTCATATAGTTAAAGTAGAAAAGTTATCTTTTAATAGATTCAAATCTAATTTAAAAAATATATACAGTATCTGGCTGTTACTCTGTTCTGTTCTGAAGCTTTGGTACACACAGAAAACATTTCATTCCTTCTGGTCTAAATTTCATCTGATGCATAGGTATTCCATTTGGTAACCTCAGGCTTTTGTATTACCCAGTTACAGAAATTAAGATCTTTGACTGTGCTGTACTGTCTTAAAAGCTACTTAGCCTATTAGCTTTCGTACTGAAAAGAGGTGTCAGGGTAGGAAATATGCTGTAAGAATTCCTTTCCTCTTTATGTGGAACACCACTCAGTTTCCAGTTAAATATAATTTTAAAAATCAAGATTTCTTTCATACCACACAAAAACACTCATTAGATTCCTATGGTGTCTTGAAAGAAATGCATTGTCTTCATCAATTTTACCACTGGAAAACTATTTGATTAGAAAATAATTTCTGATTCATAGTAGAAAAATATGACTAACAGTTTATTTTCTGGGTCAACACATGAGAGACTGTTGGAGGTGGTACTCTGGCAGCTTCCACAGTACCCAAGGTGCAAGCGCCAGAGCCTGACTCTCATGCAAGACAGACCATGGGTGTCACTTGTTCTATGCTTCCCATGCTTCAGCTGGCCTCAAAGTTTACAATGTAGGATATAAACCAATGGCTCTCCAATTTGAGAGCACTGGGCTCTGCTCCCAGGGGTGCTGTTTCCTGAGTCTGGGGTAGGACTGGAGAATTTGCATCTCCAATTCGTTCCCAGGTGATGCTGATGTCAGTGGTCCAGGGACCACCCTTTGAGAGCTACTGTCATAGCAATGCTGAGCAACCATGAGATAGATGGTCTAGGCGCTGGGTTGGACTCTTCCCTATGGGCTGCTCAAAGGCTGGGCTGGACTCTTCCCCATGAGTAAAAGATAGATCAACACATGCCAGGCGTGGTGGTGCACTCCTGTAATCCCAGCACTCAGGAGGCTGAGGCAGGAGGATCCTTTGAGTTCAAGACCAGCTTGGGCTACAAAGTGAGCTCAAGGCCAGCCTGAACCTGAACTGCATAGTGAGACCCTGTCTCAAAAAACCACAAAAAAAAAAAAAAAAAAAAAAAAAAAAAAAAAAAAAAAAAAAAAAAAAAAAAAAAAAAAAAAAAAAAAAGAAAAGAAAAAAGAAAAAATAGATCAACACAGATCATTTCACATTTCCTTTCAATTCTTCTTCTCTATCAAGATAATCTAGTCTTGGGCCTTTTTCAAACATTTTTTTTTTCCTCCATGTCATTTCGTTTTACTAGTTTGGAGAAATGGTTAATCCAAACCTGAGAGAGGAGCGTAATGATTAAATTTTGTTAGTCCTGGCAGAAATTTCAAGACAGTTTTGGGCACAGACTAGTAAAAGACAACTATAGGAAATGGTTCTTACTGGTACAGAGCTTACCGTGTTTTTAAAAAACACTGGGCTGTCCCACAAAATGGAGGAAGGGGAGGTGGGTGTGTGTCTTCACTCCTCACCTCCCCAGAGCAAAGCGTCAGCCTGAACAATTGTAAAGGCATCTCCAAGTTTGTGGATTGTGTCCTGGCTCCTGGCTCATTTACTCTCAGGAATGACATAACTTTAAAAGCAAGTAACCCATCGTTCTTCTGTGTCCCACTCCCACAATTAACATTTATGCTCTCGGCAACATTGCTTTCAAACACTCAGTTTATCAAACCTATTTCAAACATTTCAGGACATGGAATCAGAGTCAGTGATTTTCTTTCTTAAAAAAGGAAAAGGGGGGGCTGGAGATTTAGCTCAGCAGCCTAAGTGCCTGCCGGGCAAGCGCGACGTTGTGAGTTTGATCCCCGGTGCTTCAAAAAAAAGGAAAAGAGGGCACTGTCTTGACAAAGGAAGCAAAACCTTATATCGGAATTAGGGCCCAAGCCCAGGTCTGGGGTTAGTGCAATCGATTCGAGGCAGATGGGGAGAAGACACTGACACACGTGCTGATGCCGCTGAAACCTTCCTGCCCCTCTGGGTGCAGCTAGAGCCGCTTCTCAGCCGACAGAACACAAACCTGAGAAGGAACAGACCAGCCCTGCTCCACCTGTGCTCTTATGAGTTATCGGGGTTTCTCAGTGTGATGCATCACAGTCAATCTTCCTCCCAGTGGCTTTGAGAGAGCCCATTGCGGCAGGAACTAGACCTTCTCCATCTCAATCTGCTGGTGGTAGTGCCGAGCCTGCCGCTGGCCCACATTCAGCTTGTACACGGAACTCTTGTGCTGGCACCTGCGGTAACCCCACACGGCCCCCACACTCGCCAGGCACAGGATGGTGACGACGGTGGCGATCACGGGGCCTCTGCTGAGGCTGGGACACTCGTCCCCCACACATGGCTCCAAGGTTGGAAGGAGCGCCTCCTCACTCGCAACTGGCCCAGGGCCCTCCTGTCCCAAGAAGTCCTCAGACAGCAGGTACGGGAAGCTATCCCGGGCCTCAGGAGCAGCGGTTTCCACTGGAAGCTGGGTGGCTGCCACGCTGGTGGAGGGGACGGTGCCGGGCATCGGCTGGACAGCAGTTATTGTTTCCATTGCCAGGGTAGAGCTGGCGAGTTCATAGGGTGGAGTGGCCATGGGCGACTTCTCTGTGGTGAATCTCCAAGGTACAGTTGCCTGGTGCTCGGTCAAGGCATCATCCCTGTCCTGAGGACCTGTGATCTCAGACACATTCGTGGGTCTGAGAGCCAAAGCCTCCACATCTAGCATTTCGGATGGAACAAGTGAACTGTGGGTCATGCCCTTGCTGGGGGAGAGGGTGGTACTTTTGGGCATTTTAATTTCCACAAGAGCTGGCTCATCAGGAGTCACCAGAACGCTTTCATCCAGTCCGACTGACCCAGGCCCCTTGTCCCCATCGTCCTCCTCTTCTGCCTCTCCCTTCCTCCAAGCCCCGTCTGTCACAGGGTAGCCGTCTAACCAGGACTCATCACTGCTGCTTACCACTGGGTCCCCAACTTTGCTGTCATTCCTGTCCACTGATGACCCCAAGGGGCCATCAGTGCTGCCATAGGTCACCCTGGTTTCAGGCTCACTCGGGACCAGTTTCACGGTACTGTGGTTGTCTCCGACAGGAAACCGCTTTTTGCTATCATCATGGACAGCCCTTTCCAAATCAGGCTTGTGGAAAGTCTCAACAGGAAACCAGAACGAGTACTTTTGGTTTAGTTGGGATTTTGGCAAGTCTGTGGGGACAGTGCGCCTGGTGCCAGGCAAGCCTGTGTTTGGAACAAAAGGTTTATGCCGGGCAGTATTTTCTTTCCTCACTGAAATGGAGACCAGACGGTCTTGTTTCGGTGCCTCTTCAGAGACTTCTTTCTGACCTTTGTCCTCTTCTGCCTCTGAACGGGAATCTTCCATGAGCTCTCTGAATGACACAGACCTGTCATCAGGGAAATTATCCTCATAGTCAATATGGGCCTCAGCCTCATCTGCAAGGAAGGAGGGAGAAACCTCATTAGGTCAGGTCAGAGTCAGCTCAGAACCAGAAAAAGAAATGAAAAGCACAAAGACTGGAACAGAATAAATAATAGTATCATCTATGAATCATAGGTAACCCAAAGAATGTACATATAAGCCATTACAATGAGTGTGAGTTTATCAAGGACATTGGGTCCACATTAAATATAAACATCAACTGTATTTCTACATACTAGCAATAAACAGAAAGCAAAAAATTTAAAGGACGCTATTTATAACAGCATAAAAATATCAAACACCTAGCTGGGTGTGGTGGTGCATGCCTGTAATCCCATTATTTGGGAGGCTGAGGCAAGAGGATTGCCATGAGTTTGAGGTTAGCTTGGACTACACAGTGAGTTCAAGATCAGCCTGGACTACACAGCCAGACCTTGTCTTGAAGAAACTTAAAAAAAAAAAACTAAACTAAACTAAGTTTAACAAAAAGGATTGCAAGACTTTGATGCAGAATATATAAAATATTGATGATGCTGGGCGTGGTGGCGCACTCCTGTAATCCCAGCACTCGGGAGGCTGAGGCAGGAGGATTGTTGCAAGTTTGAGACCAGCCTGGGCTACAAAGTGAGCCCAAGGCCAGCCTGAACTGCATATCAAAACCCTGTTTCAAAGAAGATTAAAAAAAATCAAAATATTGATGAGCAAAATTGAGGTCTTAAATAAATGAAATATACCATGATTGTGTAATGAAAGGCTCGAATTTTTCAATTCTGCCCCAAATGATCCATGTAAATTTTTTTTTCTTGTAGTACATTGAGGTGAGCCAGGGTCTTTGAACTGATCTACATCCCCAGTTCATTTTTTATTTTTTATTTTGAGACAAGGTCTGGCAAGTTGTTCAGGTAAAGTTCAAACTTGCAATTCTCCTGCCTCAGTCTCTCAAGTGCTAGGATTACAGGTGTGTACCACAGTGTCCAGCTGATCCATATAGATTTAATCGAGTTCTAAATAAAAATCTCAATTAACAAGCTGATGCTAACATTTTTGGAAACATAACAGGCTAAGGGTAGTCAGGGTATCTTAAGAAAAAAACTTGGAGGACACATACTATAAAACTAGATTACTTTTTAAGGTTGTGGTATTGGTACTAGGATGGATACCTGGACTATATCAAAATTAAAACTTCTGTTCATCAAAAGCCACCATAAAAAGAGGCACAGAATTGGAGGCGATACTGGCAATACATATAACCCACGAAGGGCTTGTATCTAGAATTTTAAATATACTCCTGCAAATCAATACCAGACAGACACAGCACAGATAAATTGGTAAAATGGCTGAACTGGCACATCACCAAAAAGATATCTAAATAGCCATTAAATGTGTAAAGTTGTGCACCCTCACTAATATGAGAGAAATGCTAATTAGTCATAATGAAATGCCACTGTATAGCCCCATAACTAACATGAAACAGACTGGTAATATCATGTGTTAACCAGCATACAGCACTGTCGGTGGACTATGAACTGACGCAACTACTACAGAAAACTGGGCATTTCCACTAAAATTGAACATATCGGTGCTCCATGACAGCAATTCTACTTTACATATGCACTCATCAGTAATATGTGCACTTGAGTGCCAAAATTCATCTACAGAAATGTCCATAATAACCACAAACTGGAAACAATTGAAATAGCCATTAATTACAGAACAGAACTCTTGTTCTTACTTTGAGCATCACTTCCTGGCTCCAGTGCAGATCCCTTAGCCTGTTGGAACAGATCCTTTGTCCCACTAACACAGACTTTCTAGTTTCCACCACTGACCTCTGGGCCTTCCCATTTCAAAGGTGAGACATTGTCGTGGGCTCTAGGCCTCCAGTTGGACTCATGGAGAACACTGCTTTGGCTTCTAGGTCTTAAGCTGGACTCGTGCAGGACATTGCCATGGGATCCAGGCCCTCAGCTCAGCTGGGTACTTTGGGTGTCTAGGGTGCGGACAGATCTCCTGTACTGTTTTACATTTGACTCCTTGGGTGAATATTATAAAATAATCTATAAATTATATGTCTTGTATTAAATACATTCCCTTGCAAACCCTTATTACAACAATGTTTTTTACTGTAGTAAATTGTTTTTAGACTTACACATTTACTGCATTTTCAGTCCATATTTTTCTATCTGTATAGTTTAGGTTAAGCTTATCACTTTTGACCTGCGGGATTCAGTGGAAGTCTTATGCACTTCCACTCTCCCTCCTGGAGCTCTTCTTCCTACCAGCTGCCATATGAAAAATCCCAGGATGCTGAAAGATGAGAGACATATGTGGAGGAGATGTGAACATCCGTCCTGGATGTCCTGAGATCATCGTAGGCCAGCTAGCTCCAGTTGTCCCAGAAGCTGCCCACATTCACTTGAGTAAGCCCAGCCAAGACCAGAAGAACAATCCAGCTGAGCCCATCTCCATCTACTGACCATATGCATTGGAGCTAACTAAGTGATTATTGTTTTAAGCCAGTAAGCTAGCACACTAGCATAGGACTATGGGACCACATTCAAATTAAAAGAAATGAACTGCTTGTTCAGTTTCTCTTAATACCCAAAGTCCTTCTGAAAAGACACCACTGTTGAAGGACTAGTTGAATATATAAATATACACATGGGAATGGAACACACACAGAGACACTCACACCTTTCCATGCTGAAAGTGTATTTTCTGCCCAGCTTCTCCTTGGTGCCTTGACTCCTGCTGATTCAGAAGGGCACTGCAGTAGGATTTTCTTCCCCACTGCTAGTAGATTCAGCACAGGGCAGAGAGGTAAATTCATCAAAATTTACTCTTAAGTGCGAACACATTTGACAAGTCATTTTCTGCCCCAAATCTCTTACATTCATTTTTTTAAAAACTTAAAAGGTATATTCTTGGCACTACAAGAAGAATTATTTTTGCAAAACAATATCCATTTGCCCGTTGTCTTCCAGACATGATGCTGTTAAGGATGAATATCCCTGTGTTCGCAGCTGTAACACAGTCCCCTTTCACGATGAGGCAGTGCAGGAAGCAGTAACTCTCCAAGACTGTTTTTTCTTAAGAAACTTTCCTCTGCTCGCACTCACAGGCTGTGACCTTGTGCATGATCTATCTGCAAAACCAAGGCTCTGACCACACATTATTTTACTAACGTGTATTTCTTTGTTGCCTCATTGCAGCCCCAAATACCAAACTATCAAGAGCTCTTGAATGCATTTGTTTTATTCCATGGAATCTTTGTCATTTCTGGTTTCTTTCAGATCAACTATAGCTACTGGTTGTTAGGAGTAAACAAGTTGAACTCAGTCAATGCCCTGAATTCTACTAATGTAATGAAAGGAACCAAGATTTTCACTTTTTGCCAAAGGTAGCCGTTGGTGACAGGAAAGCTAGCAGGAAACCTGTGTCTAGGTGGGCCCCCAGTCAGGGTAAACCCTCACTATTCCACAGACCATCTTCTCGTAACCCTATCAGATGCCAAAACTGATATAGTCAATGGGTAAACACAATTCCACTCAAATACTCAAATGCTAAAAAGATGTGTGACTAGAAAGGAGATTCAAACTCTCCCAGAACCTGCTGCCATGACATGCCTCTCTGTAACCTCCGCTCTGGCTCCTTCCCTCCCTCCTCACACTCCACGTCTTATTCCACTTGCCTTTTTCTCTTGCTCCTATGGATTGCCCCTCCTTCTGCTCTGCCTCTTCTTAATTAT
>RJWT010049794.1:0-10946 GCA_004365215.1 Cuniculus paca | reverse complement strand
TATTCTTCATTCAAGGTTTCCATCCTTTTGCAGTGTTCCTCTATTTTTCCAACTATATCTTCTTTAGATGTGCTCAGCATCTCTTTCATTACATTCATCATCTCTTGTTTTACCTGGAAAATCATTTCTATCCTCAGTTCCTTTAAAGTCTCATAGAGTTGTTTCTTTACTTCATTTGCTATCATTTCAGAAGTTTCAGTTGTGTGGCTCATATTTTCTTCTGTGTCCGTTTCTTTTTGGCTTGTTTGTGAAGGACTGGAGGTGCAAGATTGCATTTTGCTCTTTTGTTTTGTCATTTTCCTGTATTCCACTGTGGGAGGCGAATCCAATGTGCACAGTTGAGGTGCCAAGGCTAGGTGATACTCACAATGCAATACTTTCAGCTCCAGCCAAGACTACCACTGTGGCTGTTCTGATGCTGGGTGGTGTGTGGGCGGATCCCAGGCAGGATGCCAGGGAAGCTCTGAATTTCCCGGGTCAATGGGGGAGGGGTGCAGACTCCTACCTGTCTGTTGGTAAGGGCCCAAGCTGCACAGCCAGGTGGAATTCGCTGTACGCACCTCCAACCCAAGTGAAGCCCAGAGAAGCAGCTGCCGGGCCACTCTGGGTGAACGCATGGGGCCTACACAGGACCCCAGAGATGCCCCAAATGTCCCAGGCCAATGGGGGACAGATACAAACCAAAACCCTCACCGGGCTCCTGGCGGAGTCCCAAACTGAATGGCTAGGTGGAATTCACTGGTCACACCCCCAACTCAAGCCTGGCTCAGAGCAGCCGCCCCTGGGCCGCTCCGGGCGAGCGGACGGGGTGCAGGGAGGATCCCAGGGACACCCCAAATGTCCATGGCCAATGGGGTCTGGGCGCCAATTTCTATGGGTCTGGTCGCCGGTTCCCCAGGTGTACAGCTAGGTGGGTTTCGCTGCGCACGCCCCAGACGGGTCCAGAGCAGCCTGGGCCATGCTGCTCCCAGTGAGTGGGTGGGGCGCAGGTAGGCAGGGCCCCAGGGATGCCCCAAACGTCTGTGGCCAATGGGGGATGGACACAAACTCCCACTGGTCTCTTGGTGAAGTCCCAAGCTGCACCTTCAATGAATTTTTAAACTCCCTGAATTCAGTTTTCTAAAAATTTAACAGTCGGTGACTTTATATTCTTGCTTCCTCCCTCAAGCAACTTTTAAACAAAGTCCCGTCTCTTGGTTCCTTTCTGGTAATTAGTAATTTTTCACTTTTTTAAGAAGTTAAAAATTTTGAGAACTGCAGAATCACATTTAGATGTAAGAAATACACATTGCCTGTACTTTTTACCTAGTATTCTTTACCCACTTCCCCCCTTGGTGAATATCTTACAAAACTATAGTACAGGGATGGTGAAGCTTTTAGAAATCAGTGCCCAAACTGCAACGTGACACCCACTTATTTATTGCAAAATTCCAACACCACAACAAAATCTGAATACTATACATCAGCAACTTTTGTCTTACAAATAACATGTGTGCCATAGGTTCACCACCACTGCTATAGGACAATATCACAATCCAGGTAGGTTGGCTGACACAGTCAAGATACAAAACTTCTCTAACCACACAAGGGTCCCTCACCTTGCCCTCCATAACCACATCTACTTCTATCCTATAACCCTTGGCAACCACTCATCTCTTTCAATCTCTTTGATTTCAAGAATGTTACAGAGCCACTTAAGCCTCTAATTGAGAATGACCCATATTACTTCAGATGTGGGCATGATTGTGCTCTGGAGCACACTTTTTGTGGGGACTGGGTCACACTGAGATCATTTAGTTGTGAAGATTTAGGGGCCATGAGACTTCTGATACTCTAGCAGCTACTGTTGGTAGGACTGGCATTATTGACGATATTGAAATGAAAATCTATGAAGATTTATAGCAAAACAGGCAGATTCTAAAATAAAGATTTCAAAGCCAGCTCTCAAGAGGTGGGATAAGTAGGGGACAAGTAGATACTGCAGCTCCCTGCTAGTGGCTAAGCAAATGTGGGTTGATTACCTTGTGAAATACTAGACTAAGTTAGTGAGATATGTCATATACATGATTAAAATAATATGAATGTGATGCCAGACATTCCTATCTTCCCTCATTCCTAGGGCTCCTGAGCTGACCTCCTCAACCTTAACTTCTCCGGTTACTGGGAAGGGCAGCTGCATAACTGTTTCCAAGGCTACATTGCCCATGATGGATCATTTATTTTATAATGTGTTTTTTCCTTCCAGGAAATAAAGAAGTCTGATGGTCAAGCCTAACTGTCAACTTGACTGACTTGGGAGCTGCCTAAGAGATTAGCAAAACACACTTCTGGGTATGTCTGTATAGATTATGCAGGTATGACCTTGAGGTCTATATCTGGGCCCTGGTATTTAAGTAACTTAAATACCATAAAAGCAAACCATTACTCAAAAACTTGTTTTTCCCTATACGATAAGGGGAAGTAGTATTGGCCTTGTTCTACCTGGAATCAAGCTCAATCCTTCACGGAAATTTCTTGACTGTCTAAATTCAGCCTTGGATCTGTGAAACTCAAGGGAAACATCTGCTCACTGAATCTGCAGGCCTGATCACTGGTAGTGTCTGCTCAAAACAGTCAAGTCCAGGACCCATCCTTCTGGACCCATCTAACCAGAAGACTGTACCACATCTTTTTCTCCCTTGTTACTGCTTTGGATGCTCTAGCTCTGTTAGGAAGTTAAACAAATTAAAGCTGTTCTGGAGAGGCACAGGCTTGCCGGGTGGTCCTATCTTTGCTGGGTGTGGGTTTGTTAGGTGACGTGCTCCACAAGACACTGTATATTTTGCAGGAAAACTTACATAGCTGGTTCACTTAAGCAACAGTTGTTGAATACATAGCCTGCATGTTCTTAGCACAAAACTGACATTCTTCAGATTCAAATAGCAGACTTGCAAGGAAACTATCCAGTTTTGGTAAGTGTTAGTGTTTGTAATACAGTTGAATATCTTGAGAGGCCGAAGGGGCATCAAATTGTGAAAATGGTTGGAACAAAGACTTAAGAGAGCAATCATCAAAAACAAAAAGAGAGCAACCAAAGGTCAAGTTTATATTAACTCTGAACTTTGGTTGCTCTCTTAGAAAAACCACTAAACGACAAATTTCAAAAAAGCAATAACAAAAACTTGGGAAAAGGAGAATCATATTTTCAGATTTTCTAATAAGAATGTCCTGCCTCATCAACAAAATAATTAATGCATGTAAAAAAATTATGGCCCGTTCACAGAAATGAAACACAGAAGCTATCCTTGAGAAAGCCCAAAGATTAAATGTACCAAATGAATACTTTAAATTGTCTTAAACATGCTCAAAGAGGTAAAGGGAACAATCGGCAAATTGCTAAAGAAAATAAGGAAACTAGTGACTCACCAAATAGAGAATATTAGTAAAGAGAAAAATTATTTTTAAAAAATAGAAACTCTGGAGGTAACAATACAGACACTAAAAACATTCACTATAATGGTTCTATAGCAGAATTGAACAGGCAGAAAAAAGAAACAACTTTGAAAATGGATCAATGGAGATCATGCAGTCAAAGAAACAAAGAAAGATGAAAAAAATCAAATAACCTAAGATCTATGGGTCATATCAAGCAAACCAACATGTTTATTTTAGAGAAGAAAAGGGACAGAAAGAATATGAGAAGTAAATAACCAGAAATTCCCAAATTTTATGTAAGACATGAATCTAATATCCAAAATGCTTAACAAATTCAAAGTAGGATAAACTAGGATCTACACAAAGACACTATATAGTCAAGACAACAAAAGAATCTTGAAAGCAAGAAAGAAGTAATTCATTAAATACAAAGGAGTGGAAATAAAGTTAGTTTCTCAACAGATTATACAAATTAAAAGGCAGTGAGATGACACATTTTAAGTGTTAAGTCAAACATTTCCATACAGTAGTCTAGTTTTTTACCCATGGTCAACCATAATCCAAAAAATTAAATAAAAAATGCCAAAAGTAATGCATAAAATTTAATCTGTGCACCATTCTGTGTCGGATGATAAAATCTGATGCTGTCTTATTTCATCTCATTCAGGATGAGTTGTCCCTTGGTCCATCACATCCACTCTCTATATGCTACCCACCGGTTAGTCACCTAGTACCTAACTAGGTTATCAAATCAAGTATGTCATGGTATTACAGACCTTGAATTCAAGTAACCATTACATAGTAGCCTAATTCTAACATGGTACTTACGTTACTTCATTTCCTCTCATAGGCATTGCATCACAGTCTTCAAAAGAAGGATGAATATAATACCAAAATAATTTTTAAAGAATAAGACTACATTTATGCAACTTTTATTACACTGTTATAATTTTTCTGTTAGTTTTTAATCTCTTATCATGCCTAATTTATCAATAAAATAATATATAGATGTAGATATATGAAAAAACAGTAGATATCAGGTTCAGTACTATCCACAGTTTTAGGCAACCAGTGGGGAGCCTTGGAATGTAACCACTGCGGAGGAAGCTGCTGTACTCACAAAACTACTCTCAGAAAAATTAAGCCAGTCCCACATAAATTAAAAATAAAAGAATTTGTCACTAATCTTTCCAACAAGAAATTCTAAAGAGTCCCTTAGAAAAAGATGAAATCAAACAGTGATTCAAATCCATAAAACCATAGTTCCCTTCTGGGGTTCTGAAAACATTCTAGGACTACAGTGATCTTGGATATACAATGTTGCAATTACACTGTTGTTGACTTAGTATGCTAAAATGGTTAAAATGGTAATTTGGTGTCCTGTGAATTTTGTCTCAAATGAAAAGACTTTGAAGAAATGGATTAAATCGAAGAATTTCAGATGTACCTGATTAAACTACATTATTTTGAAAAACTACCATGTCAGCAAATCTGGGTGTGGTTGTCAGAGCTGCACAATCTGCTTTGTCAAGGAAACCAGCCCTCCCTCCAAAACAATTTTTCTTAGCAATAGCCTACCCCTAACATAAACTATGGACACCAGGGCTCCAATGAGCTCTCCTAGTTGGCAGTACTGGATCCATGTGTTATCATATTATTGCTGAGAGAAGGAAGCCCTATTTGTTTCTACTGGGAGATGACAACACAAATCTTTGCCTGGTTCCCCCTTGACTGCCCGACATAGCTTTTTTATTGCCAATTTTAATCCGTATTGTTTCAAGGTAATAAACTGTAAACATGGGTATAAGCATTGTTCTTGTTTTTATGAATCTTCCTAAGGAATCAGTAAACCTGAGGAAGGATTTGGGGACCCCTCAGTAGACTAGAGTTGGTCCCATCATGAATCAAGAAAGCCAGATATCAGTCACTCATTACTTCCCAGCTACGACCTCCTCTGCAATTTAGCAGACATAAATTCTCCAGAGAACATGAAGCTAGAAGCTGTTAGCAGCTGGGAGATAGGGGCACTGGGCCAGTGGAGAGCTTCCTCAAGGGCCAGGATCAGCACCCATTAACTTCGGTCCTTTCCTGAAATCACTCTTTCACTTCTTCCTTTCTTTGTCCAGCTCTCCCCACTCCCTTGTTGTTTTCTCCTGGAAGCACTTCCTTAACAAGTTAACACTTTTCTTGCATGCATCTGGGAAAATCAACTTAACAGTCACAAGCAGAAGTCCTAAGAAAAAGAACAGAATGGGATTTTTGAAGGTGGCTTACCAGCCAGATGATAAATGCCCATCCTTGGTGATAGGTTAAGTTATTGATAGTATGGAAAAGCTAGAGTCATGGTTCTCAGGGTGGGGTCTTAGGGAGTTCGCTAGAAATACAAATTTATAGGACTCACCCTGGATCAGCTGAATTAGAAATGCTGGGGCAAAGCCCAGTAATCTGTTATGAGCCTTCAAGGTGTCACCAGCTCATACTAAAAACAAATAGCCCTGACAAATTTGGATGGTAAAAAAATAGGCTTGACCTATGTTGCTGGCCTACAAGAGATCATGCAATGGCTGTCATGAGATCTAGAATTAGCTGAGTATGACTGGTCCCACTGTTGAAATTCTAAGGCTCAGCGTTGTGTTGAAAAGGCCCACAGGCTGTGTTTAAAGAGGGCTGAATCTCTTCCAGTGCTCAATTTCATTCAGAGAGCCTGGGTTTTTGATTCTACCATAGCAAAGTTTAAAATCTGTGAAATACCAGGACCCTAAACTTCTGACCACTTCCCACTATTTCCAAACCAGACACCCACCAGTCCACAGTATCATCTCTTGCCTTTTGCAAGTTGCTATGTCATTTATAAATATGGTTCTCAGACTAAGGAGAAGTGCCTGACTCTTGTGGCTGGGGAAAATGGGGCATGACTTGGCAGTTGGCTGTCACACCCCTCTGCTTTACCCCACCTGCCATGAACTAGGGCAACTTGCTTGAATGTCCTTCCTGGCTATCTAGCAGCCACTGCACTCCCAATAAGCATGCTGTTCAACTATCAAGGCAGTATGCTCCCACTCCTCCAGATGTTACTGTTGCTGTTTTGAAGATGGGGAGGGAGCACCCAGGAACAGCTAAGACGAGGGAAGGATTAAGTAGGGCCATTGCTAATACCTCCAACCCCAAAAGCTAGTCTTCCAGAAGATTCCCTGTTTTAGCCCTGTTCCCTGAAAGGATCACCACCATGACAGCTGAAGCTGTTCTAGAACCCTGCACCAATCATGGACCTGTACTTGGACCAATCACAGGCCCATACTTCTTGGGTTAGTCTGGAAGGGCTCGCTTCTGTGTATTGACCCCTCTGCGCTGCTGTATGGCCCTTTGGTGGCCCTGTAAACATGGTCTTGATTTATTTCTTGGGTAATGTGGGCTCCAAAAATCCTGTAAGATCCACTCTGAGTTTTTATCCTGAGTAATGTGAACAGAATAGTTGTTTCAAAAGAAAGCGCAAAAAACATTAAGGGCTGTTAGCACTAAAGAATTGTGGAGACCAGCACCCAGAAGAGTCAAACTGCAATGTCCAAAACTGGATGGCACTGGACAGCAGTGGCCAGCAGTCACAGAGTGCAATAGCTGACTGAGTCAACTGAGGGCATCCAGCACTGTCTGATGTCATCTGGTGACATCAGATGACTGCTAGCAGAATTACACTTTGCCAATTCACAATTTCCATCTGAATCAAGCAACAGTGCACTAGGCTAATTGGCAACAATTTTATTTCTTCTATTTTGAGATCTTGGGAGATTTAAAGATGTGCCCATCATATTACATTGAATAGGATTTATTTTAAAAACAAAAATTTAAAAAAGATGATCTCAAGGACTCTCAGTTCAATAATTAATCTAGAAACAGCTAGGAAAGGTCTTTTTTACATAGCAGTCTAAAATTTCTGAATGACTGCATGTAACTGGTCACCAATTTATGTACTGCATTTGCTTTTTGGCAGTATTAAGTTTTCTTTCAAGTTCATGCTCATTCTATTTATCACCAGTCAAGTATACTACTGCTTAGTTTGATTCACATTAATACAATCTCCACACTAAAGTAGCCAATTTAGTACAGTCCTTTGAACTCAGTTGCCAAAAACCACAGGAAACATCCTAATGCTAAAACTCATTTGTTTATTTTGAATTTAAATTTAACTGAGCATCCTACGCTTTTATTTACTAAATCTGGCAAACTTACCCATAGATACTAAAGCTATAAAATACGATCACTCCAACCTTCATGTAGCAATTTCCTCACGCCAGTGTTCCAATATTTTAAGACTTTCTGCCAATAGCAAAGCTAGATAGCATGATTGATCTTTGTGCTCCAGCACAAGTGACCAGAAAAGACTCCAGGAATTGCCATTTTATGCCCTCAGTTGGCAATTTGTGCTTGCTTCCTGCAGCACATATACTAAAATTCAGCTGGCATTTGTCACTTGGATGTCAGAACCACCCCTGACTCAGACTTTAAATATTAACAACAAAGACATGCAGGGTTCAGCTTAGGACAAGAGGAATCAACTAAAGGCTTAATTTTCAATAATTTAGAGATCCTAAGATTTCTTAAGTCCTCATACCATGATACCCCTCATTTCATTTGTCTACAGGACAACTGAGTAAGGCTTCACTTTTACCTTTATGTGTTTGGGTGAAGAGGGGTGAAGGGATTATTTTTTGTTCATGAATGCCTTTTGATGAGCTGTTTTAAAATAGTTATTAATATTTGGGTAATAAGAATTTTGTTTTTACTTAAGACTATGTTTGTTTTCCCCAAACAGCTGCCTCTCCTTTCTTTCATGTTCCTTAATTTATCTCACACTAAAGGTCAGGCATGACCAAATCCACCTTAAGGCAGGCCCCACACGGTTCTCACCTGTCCTCACCATTCCTTGGTCTTGTATACTCTACTGATCAGGAACCAGAAAGTCAGCTGGTTAGGTTTGACTCAGTGAAAGTCCAAGCCAGTGCCCTCGTTCATTTTAGCATTTGTTAAGTCCTGTTGATTAGAATAACATGAAAGTTTCTAATGTGTATACACATGTTCTAATCATTTTTTACTTTTTCTGCATAGACCTATAAACTGCAATAGGCACCTAGGTAAACAATACAATGGGCTTTAAATACTATTTTTGCAAAGGGGATTCTAATCACTTCTATACCATTTTGACCCAATTTACAGGTGCAGTACTTTGGGCTGAATTTGGAGGTGGAGTAGAAAGATATGGCACCAGGCATCAAATGCACCCACAGTACATCAGTAGAGCTCATCCGGGTATCATGAGAGGGTTAAATACAACATACTTGACTAACCCATGGAATCATGCACACCACACGGGTTGTGCAGATATGCTTACAGTAACTGCTCCCTGAGAGTGTGACCCCATGAAACTCACTGTTGTTTGCTTCAAACCTACTGAGGACAGACCCCCATGAGAAACCTGATCGAGTGATGCCCTTGCTCCCAAAGAGACTTCAGCCCAAAAGTCTCTATCCATTTTTTTCATTCCCCACCACTGGGTAAGCAAGCCTGTCTTAATTGGGTCCTATGAGGAGTGCTACTTTCTTCCCATAGGAATCTGTAAAGAACAAGTTATTTCCATAATTTCACACATTGTTGAGCTGCCTCCTCTGTGTCCCACCTGGTCAACACATCTAAGCCTAACATTTTTCCCAGTTGGAATTCTCTTAGAGTGTGGCTATCTTGGTCAGAATAAACTGGACCCAGCTCAGGCAAGAGCCGTAAAGGCATGTCCCAGTGTAAACACATCTCCTGTGAGGAGGACACCTGGTCACAGTTCAGACATGGGTATCAGGCCATCTGCCAGGACAAAATATTTCCTGAAAGGCACACTTAACCATCCGTGACCTGAAGCTCATTATGTTAGGATTAGTTTACAGCAACTCTCAAATGACACCTCAAGATTAAATGAGGGGAAAAAAATGCAAAGAAAACTCCCATTTCTCCATAATCTTATCAGTATTTATAATTGCTTGTCTTTTTGTTTTGGCCATCCTAGTAGGTATGAAATAATATTTTTTTTATTTTATTCCTTTAATGACAATAAATTGGACCACCTCTTTATTTTGATCATGTGGATATCTGATTTAAACATGTCTATATGTGTCTCTTACCTATTTTGCAAATGCTGTCTTTTTCTGTCTTTTCTGCAAGAGTTCTTTAAATAAGCCCTCTATCAGATGTATAAATTGAATTATTTTCTCCAATTCCATTACTTTTCATTTTTTTATAGTGTCCTTTGGAGCACAAAAGCTGTTATTTTTGATGAGGTCCAATTTCTCTACTTTTAAAAATGTGCTTTAGGTAACATATGTAATAAAGCACTGAATACACCAAAGTCAAGAAGGTTTGCACCTCTTTCTATACATTTTTAAGACTTTTATAGTTTTAGCTCTTGCATTGAAGAATATGGTGCATTTTGAGATAATTTCTATATATGATGTGAGGTAAGCATCCAACATTCTTTTGCATATGGATGCTCCATGTCTCAGCACCTCTTAGTAGAGACCATTTTCCATTGCATTTCAGCCCCTCCTTTTTTTTTATTTTAAAAAGAATAGAACAAAACAAAGCAAAAGAAAACAGAATACAGTCAAACATAATATAGTATTTCAAAACAGAACACTGCAAGCTATACAGGTTTTCAAAACAACAACAGGAGATTAACAATGGTTACCCTAGTGTCTCTTGCTTTCTTCAAAATGGTTGTTCATACATTTACAGACAATAAACTCAAACAAAACAAAGTAATATAAAACCAGATAAAAGAGAATAGCATTACAGGTCTTCAAGTCGGATAACAAGAAACCAGCAATGGCTACCGTAGTGTTTCATTTTTCAAAAGAGCTGTTCCTATCTTCTCACATATTGCAATCAAATAGTAGGAAAGGAACTTAAACCAATCAAATCAAAGAATAAAAGCACCATTGGATTTCAAAACCATTTTTCCATATTTATCAGGAATTTTGTATCTTATTGAGTCTTTCAGTTTCTTACACTAGGGAGACAATGTGTTGTTTACACATGTGTGTTTGGTTTATTTCACTTATGAGTATTGTCTCAAGTCGCATCCATTTACCTATAAAAGCCTCAAGGTGATCATTTTTTATAGCTGAATAGTACTCCATTGTATAAAAGTACCACATCTTCTTTATCCATTCCTCGATTGATGGGCATTTGGGTTGTTTCCAAGATTTGGCTATTACAAATTATGCTGCTATAAACATGGGTGCACATACATCACTGTGGTAAGATGATTTCACTTCTTCTGGGAATATGCCCTGAAGCGGAATAGCTGGGTCAAATGGGACTTCCAGTCCTAGCTTTTTGAGAAACCTCCAGACTGACCTCCACAGTGGTTGCACCAGTCTGCACTCCCACCAACAGTGGAGAAGGGTTCCTTTTTCCCCACAGCCTCTCCAGCATTTATCGTTGGTGGTTTTCTTGATCCTGGCCATTCTTTCTGGAGTGAGATGAAATCT
>RJWT010049793.1:0-10947 GCA_004365215.1 Cuniculus paca | reverse complement strand
TGCAGTCCTGGCCCTCAAGGAGGGCTGTCTGCCTTTGGGAGGTGGTTGTCATATAAGGCAAGGTGTACTGGTGTCACATTGAGACTTTGTGTGTGGTGGTGGAGGCTGTTCTGTGAGGTTGGCCTAGTGAAATAAGGAAGGGAGGAGATGAAGAGAGGTGACAGTGACAAAGAAATAGGTGTAAGGAGGTGAGAAGAAGAAAGAAGCTAACAGGAAGTGAAAGGTCTCCAAGGCAGTGCCCTTATGACAGATCATCCCTAGTCTCAGTTTATGTGTCGATGGGAAAAGGGATTTCAAAAGACCCAAAAGTTCTCAGCATGGGTGCAAATGTTTGGTCACTTCGTCCAGAATCCTTACAGTGGTTTACACTTACAATGCCATTCAGTACAAGAGGATACTGAGTGCAGATATTAATAGTTCTGTAACTCTTGGAATGTGGCCCATAAATAGCTGAAAATATTATATGAAGAGTATTAAGTCCAAATCAGAGTTACGAACTAATCTGAGGGATGATTTTTTTTTCTTTTTTTGTACCTGGAATCAAACTCACGACCTCGCGCTTGCCAGGCAAGCGCTGTGCTGCTGAGCCATATCCCTGGCCCGAGATGATGTGGTTTTAAAGTATAAAGAAGGAGGGCAGTCAGTGCTTGTACCTCTCTTTCCTATAGAGTCAAATGTGAACAAAATCAGAATGTCTTTCATTTCCCATGTATCTGTCCCTCTGTGACTCTGAGGGTGGTCTATCTGCAATTATTTTTTTTCAAGAGAAACAAAACTACTCATACTTGAAAGCCAGGTGTGGTGGTGCACGCCTGTAAACTCAGCACTCTGGAGGCTGAGGCAGGAGGATTGTTTTGAGTTCAAAACCATCCTGGGCTATAAAGTGAGCTTGAGTCCAGCCTGAACTGCATAGTGAGATCCTGTCTCAAAAAGACAAAAAACAAAAATAAAAACCACCACCACCAACAAAACTGCTCATACTTACTTACCTAAGCCTGTGAGTAGATTTCAAAACATCAGCCTCTGCCTGTTCATATACACATCCCCATACACACTAGAAATAGGACTAGAATTTGTGAACATATACGCTGGTGCCTTTCCCTCACTGGATTTGTATTGCTCCTGACGGCTTTTTTTAAAAGAGAAAAAAGACAAAAATAACAATGAAACAGTTTCAAAACAGGTTAGTAGGACAGTTACAATGATTAATACATTGTCTATTGTTGTCTTTGTCATAGTTATTCAGAGTACAAGATATAGACATGATATCTTGTCCAAAAAATATTAGCACAAACTTTTCTTTTCAATGAACTAAGAGACACTAGCTGTATACCAGGTAGTTTTTATATTGGCTAGTGTAATAAAGCAGATGGTGCACAGGGGTGTAGCCAGGAGGAAATAATATATCCTTTCCCTTTCTAACTTACACAAAGAGCTGAACAAGTGAAGCATTGTCAATGTCTAGGCTAATGCTTTGCAAACTTCAGTTTCTATAACCCTGAAGTGCTCATTAAAATATGGATCTCCATGAGTGTGGTAGCATGGGTTTGTAGTCCCAGCTACTCAGGAGGCTGAGACAAAAGGCTCACTTGAGCCCAGGAGTTTGAGACCAATCTGGGTAATACAGCAAGACACTCACTCCCAAAAAGAAAAAAGAAAGTAAAAAACAAAACAAAACAAAAATCAAACAAACAAACAAACAAAAAACAGGCCAGGCATGGTGGAAAACACCTGTAATTCCAGCTACTCGAAAGGCTGAAGAAAGAGGATCATAAGGCCAAGACCAGTGTGGGCAATTTAACAAGACCCTGTCTCTAAAAAATGAGAAGTTGGAAGTGTAGCTCAGTGGCAGAGTGCTTGGCTAGCAAGTGCAAGATTCTGGATTCATTTCCTAGTACTGAAAGCAAACACTTCCCCATCCTGAAATTCCCACAGATTGTTGGGCTCTAACCCAGAATTTCCAATTCAGTAGATTTGTGAATATGGGACAAGAATTTGCATTATTTTCTTTTGCAGTATTGGAACTGAACACAGGTTCTTCATACTCAGCTACATCCTCAGCCCTTTATATTTATTTATTTGTTTTTATTTTTTATTTTGAAAAGAATACAACAAAACAAAATAAAACAGAGTAGAGTCAATCACAACAAAACAATGAATATGACTTCTAAGCAGGGTAAAAAGCAATCAATAATGACTACCATAATGGCTTTTGTTATCTGCAATATAACTACCCATACCATCAGGCATAAATAAAATCAAACAAAATAGAACAAAATAAAACCAGCAAAAACAAAACAAAACAAACAAAGCAGAATAATGTAAGCAATACAGAACTTCAAGATACTAGTAAAACAGCAGTGGCTACCATAATGCTTCTTCTTATCTTCAGAATAGTTGCCTATACCTTCAGACATATTACAATAAAACAACACAGAGTAGAGTAAAATCAATCAAAACAAAACAATGAAAGCAATACAGGGTTTCTAAACAAGATAATTGGATATCCTTGATGGCTGCAATTATATATTTTGCTATCTTTAAAATAGCCATTCATGCTATCAAATATAATAAAATCAAACAAATCAGAATAAAATGAAACTAATCAGAACGATGAAGACAGTATGAGTTTCAAATCATGATAATAGATTAACAGTGGCTACTTCCTTCCCTTTTTAGATAATTTCTCCCCCTTGACTTTCCCAATATGTATTGTGCATTTTGGATCCCACTAACTCCTTTAGTTTGTTATACTAGGGAGACAACATGCAATTCACCCATGCGACTCTGAACCATTCATACATGAGCATGATCTCAAGTTACCTCTATCCACCTACAAGAGCCTTGAGATTATCTTCCTTTATAGCTGAGTAGGTTTCCACCACATAAAATGCCATGCCTTTCTTATCCACTCTGCAGTTGATGGGTAAGCTACCCCTGCTTTTTTTCCTGGCTCCCTGTCACATAGAGCTTGTTCTCTCTCCTTTGACTTTCAGTCTATGAATTTTCTTTCTAGTTAAATGTGTTTCTTGTATAGAGCATATTGATGGATCCTGTCTCCTGATCCACTCTGCCTGTGTTTCTTTCTATTGGTGCATTGAGGCCATTTACGTTAATAGTTATGGCCTTCTTGCACTGCATTGTCTCTGTCATGCTATTTTTCCTGCCATTGATTCCCTATTTTTCCTCTCCATTCAATCGACTGGCCCCACTTGATGGTCCCCCTGTGCCATTGTTCCTGAGACCATGGTCCTTTTTATCTCTCTCTAGAATGTCCTTTAGTATTCTTTGTAGGGTTGGTTTGGTGGTTATGAATTCCTTGAGCTGTTCTTTGTAATGGAAGTATCTTGTTTCTCCATTAATTTTGAAAGAAAGTTTTGCAGGGTACATCAGTCTGGGTTGGAAGTTGTTTTCTTTCAGGATTTGCAATACTTCACTCCAACCTCTTCTTGACTTGATGGTTTGCGTTGAGGTCTGTCATGATTCTGATGGGTTTTCCTTTATAAGTGATCTGTTTCTTTTCTCTAACAGCTTTAATATTCTGTTCTTATGCTGAATTTCTGAGATCTTGATTATTATATGTCTGGATGTAGATTTGTTTTGGTTATGGCTAGTTGGAGTTCTATATGCCTCACTTATTTGAATGTCACTTCCTTTTTCCATGCTTGGGAAGTTCTCCAAAATTATTTCTGTAAATAGTCCTGATGTCATTTGTTTTGACTCCTGCTTTTTCACTCACATTTTTAATTCTTAAGTTACGTTTCTTTGAGTTGTCTTGCAGCTGTTGAGTGGTTATTTCCTGAGTCCTTGCTATTTTTAAGAGATCTTTCCTTTCGCAATCACAAGTTGCAAATCTGTCTTCAAGGTTTGAAAGTCTATCTTCAGTTTCTTTCAAGTGGTTTTCCCAGCTTTCAATGGAGTTTTTAATTTCCTGGCTATCTCTTTGAATCTGTTTCATGCATTCTAAGTCTCTCTTATATTGTTCATTCATGGTTTCCCTCATTTTCCTATGCTCCTCTATTTTTTTATCTGTGTCTTCTTTAGAGATGCTTAGTAATTCTTTTATTATGTTTTTCATTTCTTCTTTTACCTGGGATAAAATTTCTGTTCTAATTTCTCTTACAGCTTCATGAAGTTGTTTCTTCACTTCAGTTGACATCACTTCAGATATTTCAGGTGTGCGACTCTCGATCTCCTCCGTGTTTACCTCTCCTGGACTTGCACTGTTTGGGTTGGATGCCAGAGATTGCCCTCTCCCTCTTCGTCTTGGCATATTCCTGATGTCTTCCACACATGTAGGTAGTGTGGTCCCAGGCACCTCCAGCAGTGGCCACAACTTCTCTGAAGTGAGACTGTTCAGCTTTTCTGGCCAGTGCTGGCTATGGGCATCGGACGGTGGGCACCCATGCCTCTGCACCGAGCTGGGTACTAGCCTGCAAGGGCCCCTGGAGTTTGCACAGGAGCAGAACTTGCCAGAGCCTGGGGATCTAAGCTGGTTGGGAACCTACAAGATGTTGTCTGGAATGCACAGGGGAGCAGAACTCGGTCCAAATAACTTTTGTGGATCTCCTCACAACCTGGCACTGCCAGAAGACTGTTTGGTTTTTCTAGCCAGTGCTGGCTATGGGTATCTGATGGTGGGCACCCATGCCTCTGTACTGAGCTGGTTACCAGCCCAGAAGGGCCCCCAGTGTTTACATGGGAGTGGCACTGGCCAGGGCCTGGGAATCTAAGCTGGCTAGGAATCTATGAGATGTTGTCTGGAATGCACATGGGAGCAGAACTGGTCCAAGCAACTTCTGCAGGTCTGCCCACAATCTGGAGCTGCCAGAAGAAGCCGGCAGCAGTCCTGGTGCCGGGCTTATCCTACCCAACTCCAAAATGGTTCCTGGCCAATCCCTCTCTCTTGATGGGAGATTGAATCCCCTGTGCTCACCACCAGGCAGTGCAGATCTCCATGCTCACCACTCTCTTCCACCACTGTGCCTCTCTGCAGAGACTTCTGCGGTCCACCCCGACTGCAACTGCGCATCCCCAGGCTCAACAGCTCTTCTCACAGGGTGAGTCCAGCTCCAGGCTAAGGTGCCACCAGCCACCACCTTCTTCTTCGTTTAAGTTCTTCTTTCTGTTTTCTCTGTGGGCTTCAATTCATATTTTAGATTCTTCGTGGTTCTAGAGGACCTACTTCCTTCCTTCTTGTCCTCTCCATGATGTTGTATTCCAGCATCTGAACTGTTTCTCTCAGAGAGACTATTTACTCTGCTGCTTACTGTTCCACTATCTTTCCAGAAGTTCCTCAGCCCTTTTTATTTTGAGACAGGGTATCACTAAATCACTAAATTGCCTAGGCTGGGCTCAAATTTTCAATCTTCCCTCAATCTTCTGGAGTGCTGGGATTATAGGTGTGTACCACCATGCCTAAGTGACAATGTACATTCTGACAATACCCAGTAGTGGTGGCACATACCTATAATTCCAGCACTTAGGAGGCAGGAGGATCACAGTAAATTTGATGCCCATAGTAAGTTGAAGGTTAGTCTGAACTACCTAGCAAGGCCCTAAACTGAACTGAACCAAACGGAATCAAACCAAACCAAATAGATTTCTAACAAGTTCCTTGGCAACACTAGTGCCCTTGGTTCAGGGACCACACCTCCAGAACTGACCTATGCTATTAATTTTCAGGCTTGGCTGTATGTTAGAAATTGAACAGTTAAAAATAAATGAAGTTCCTAGCACCACAAACAAAACAAAATGAAAAGTCAATTACTATGCCCAGAGCTAATCTCAGATCAGTCTCAACAGAAGCTATGTGGGGGGCCGGGGATTTAGCTCAGTGGCCTAAGCACCTGCCTGGCAAGCGCAAGGTCATGAGTTCAATCCCTGGTGCCACAAAAAAAAAAAAAAAAAAAAAGAAGCTATGTGGGTGTCACCAGACCTGAGTATTTTCAAAGATTTCCAGGTGATTCTGAAGAGGAGAATAGAGAGTTAACTTTTTAGAGTTAAATTTCTGTAATTAGCTACTCCCCTGATCAGATTTGTCTTCCTGTCTTCCACCAACGTCAGGTACATATTTCCCTTATCAACCATACCCTGAACTCATATGTTATCTCAAGCACTTGCTTCCCCAAACTCTGAGCTTATCCCCACCCTGAACCTGTATGCTTTCTGTAACTCTGAGCTTGCCCAGAGTTTGAACTTGTTGTAGTATGGAACATATATGATGTAGTTTTCTCTTAGGCTAATCAGTAATAATGACATAAGATGTAACCAATCAATACCTCCAAATACTCAGCTTCTGTACTTTCCGCTTACACACTCAGATAAGCCCTAAACTACCAGACATCAAGGCCTGACATTTTTTTGAGGTCGGGCCCGTTGATGTAAATAAACCTGCCTCCAAATCCTGGGTGATGTTTCTGTGTTTCTATTTGCTACTGCATCTCCAGTGTGCACCAGCCATGGCTGAAAATTGCTGATTTAGGCTTTTGAATTAGAAGCCCATTAATGCAGGTATACTAAGTAAGTCAGACCCAAATGCCTTTCACTCTTAGTTCTGACGCAGAATGCATTTGTAGCTTGCATATCTTTAGTTGGGATGAATACAGCTGACAATGATTGTGATAGAAATTGATTCCTTTTGGCTCATAGCCTAGAGAAAGGTTTGAGCAGAATGAAGGTTGAAACAGAAACCATGGAAAATGATAGACAAGCTGGTAGGGAAAGAGGAAATGATTCCTCTTTCCAAGACCTTTGGAAAGAACAGACCATAAAATTGTCTCGGAGTTTTTCTCCAAAATGTAGTTTTCCCACTTGTTTGCAGACTGGACAAGATAGGTATTTTGATTGAATCAGGTTTAATAAACTTCCTAGGCAGTTGGAGATAGGAAGGTAAGGGAATTAAGGCTATTGGTGTGAGGGTAAAGTGAGGTACCCTGGCATCTAATGATAAGAAAAAGTTTTCCTTTCTGCTAGGTTATATACTGGATTCACAACACAACATTTCTTTCTAAAAGTAGGTGTTCACAGAATTATGGTGAGGCAAACACAGAAGCTGACCCTCATCACTGGGGCAAACAGATGACCCATACTTGGGTAATCACACCATCTTTTCTTCTGGTTGGTCCTGGAGTGAGCACCACACCCAGACAGGACCAGTGACACAGTCTTTCCGTGCACTTGATACTTGGGAGGGGTGCTATAGTTTGAGGCAACATTAATCAGGATGGAAGCCTTCTTCAACCTAGTGATCTTTAAATTGCAACCTGAAAGCCGAGAGCAGAGGACGTAACAAGTATAAAGGTTCTGCTGCAAGCACGGGGCCAAATTTGTTCAAGGGAGCTATGAAAGCCAGTGTTGAATGCAAATCCATTGCCTGAATAGCTTTCTCCCCAACTCTTAAAACTAGGTAATTCACACATAACTTTCAGATTTCTATCTAAACATCAGTCACTGAAGCCCACCCTGACCTCAGAGCAGGTCTCCCTTCGCTTCCAGATGGCTAGCCTGTTCCTACGGTCCGGAGGCCTATGTATACCAAACTCACAGAACACAGGAAAGGGTGGAATGGGCTAAGAGAGAAGAAGGCTGCAGGCATTCAGGAAGATGAAGTTATTCCCAACTTTCCCAGTCCACAGAAACGCTTAGGGAGCGACACCAGTGCGCAGAGCGGCCGCTCATGGGGCGGAAGTGCATCCCCCGAGCCGTTCTAGGAAACCCGGAGGACTCAGCTTGTCAGTGATCCTGGGGCAGAAGAGACTATCGCCTGGTGCACAGAGGGCTTCCAGGAAGCTGACTGGGAGGCGGTGGCAAAATGAGGCTTGGGTTACGCAGAGAACGCGCGGAAAACAAAGCATGGAAAGACCAAGAGGCTTGGCCAGCCGACCACCTGTTCATTCAGCGAGTGCGGCTCGCGCTGATTGGCTGGAGTGCCGCCCGGGTACCGGAAGTAGCCGATGCTCGTCGCCCGTGACACCCAGACGACAGCTGGGGTTCTGTGAGAGCCGCGGAGCAGCGCCGGGCGCCCGAGCTGAGTGAGCGTGGGGCCGTAGCGGCCAGCGGTGAGATCTCGTTCTGTCATGGCTGGGAGGAGGACGGCACTGGGCTTCCCACTCCCCAGCTTGCGAGCGGAGCAGGAGCCCTAAGTCTAGGCCCGTTCCTGACGCGGGCTTGCTGAGTGACCTTGGACTTTGTGACTACTCCCGGGTCTCCGTTTCCTCACTTGCACACCGAGAGGGTGGGGTCTGGACACTGCTAGGGATTGTCTCAGTTCTGGTTCAGTGCCTGTCAGCCGCAGAAACGGAAGAAGCAGGATTCGACGTGGGGACCCATGGGAGCTGTGCATTTCTCAAATAGTCCATCCTCAAGTAGACCGCTGGGACGAGATGGTGGGCAAAAATCCAGGCCCCCGTGGCAGACTGTGCTCTGTGCTGGCAAACGGAATATTGGTTTATAAGGGTTAGTTATGGGAAGGAAACTGGGTACCAGAGGCAAGACAGAGGAGGAGGACAATAGTGCCTTAAATTAAATATGCAGATTGGGAGAAGGGATTTACTTTACAAATAGGTGTGTGTCAGCCACTGTCCTAGACACTTTAGGTGCAAAAATGAAAGAAACTTGCAGTTAGCCTTCAAGAGTAGATACGATTCTTATACAAACTCACTTAACAAACATTTACTAAGTATCTGGAATGTGCTAAGTACTGGCAAAACCAAGATGAATAGGTCATTCCTGCTCATGGTCTAGAGAAGAAAGTAGACATGAAAGTAAGAATACATTGAGGTAACTGCCACAAGATGAAGAGTTATCTGTCTTAGGGATTGGGAGTCAGGAGGAAAACAGAGGGGACTGTACATGCTTCAGCTTAGTCTTGAAGATGTTTAAGTGCATAGGGTGAACAGTAATACCAGGACGTGGGAATAATTTGTTCTCAAAGGCAAAGCAACTTTGAAAAATAGGAAGTGTTTGAACATTGAGGGTACATTGACCATGACCATAGCTTTCAGCTGTTTTAGAAGTATGTGGGATAGGAGATGTGGAAGGGAAACAGATCTAATCACAAGGGTATTATATCAGAATCATATAAGAAGTTTTTGTTCTGGAGGCTTTAAGGAGAAATAAGCAGGAAATGACACGAAAATTATAGTACAAAGAAAGAGCTGAGAAAATGGCTAGTGAAATCTGATTCTCAAGACCAAGAGAGAACCTTCTTCCGGTGGATGTTACTGAAGATTTTTAGGAAGAGGTGGTCCTTGTACTGGATATTTAGTATTTGGTGACTTTGCCTTTCAGAAGGGAGAGCATTTATATCAGTTAATATTATTGTTTGTAAGCAACAAAATCTTAAGCTAGCTTAAAATATGCACGTATATAAATTCTCAGCTGTGCGTAGTGGCACACACCTGTAATCTCATTACTCAGGAGGCTGAGGTAGAATTGCCTTGAAGTAGAGGCTATCGGGCTACATAGTTAAAGGCCATCTTGAACTACATAGTGAGACCCTGTCTTTTTTTTTTTTTTTTTTTTTGAGACAAGGTCTTGCTGTGTAGTCCAGGCTGACCTTGAACATGCAGCTATCTTCCTGCCTCAGCCTCCACACAGGTGTGTGCCAGCATGCCCAACCAAAACCCTGTTTTAAAAAAATGAAACAAAACATTATCATAGATTGGAAGTCAAGAGGTATAGCAGTTTCAGAACTGACTTAATCCAGTGATCTTGGCTACATTTCCTCTTTAAGTTTTTTAAAGCTCCACCTGCTTTTATCCCCAGGCTGGTGATGGCAGCAGCATGTTCAGCCAGTATATAGAAGTCTTTTCTTGTGGTTCTCAAAATGGCAGGAAACTACTCCTAGAAGCTTCCAGCAACTTCCTTAAAATATTGATCTGGTGTATTGGTGCACCTGTAATCCCAGAAACTCAGGAGACTGAGGCAGGAGGATTGCAAATTTGAGGCCAGCTCCACCAACTTTGAGAGACCTTATCTCAAAGTTAAAAAAAAAAAAAGCTAGACTGTAGCAGCACAGTGGTAGCGTGCCTCTGGTTTGATCCATAGCACCTAAAATAATAATCATTCACTCAGATGAACTAGGAATTCCTGAAACCTTGCTGCACCAGTCCTTGAAAGGGGTATGGTACTGGTTTGATTGGGTTAACCAAATTGAGGTTCACTCCTAGAGGTCCTGAGTGAGGTAAGTTCTCTCAAAGAGAATAAAGCTACTGGGAACATCTTTGTGCCAGGATCCCATGAAGTAATTTTGAAAAGACTTGGATCTCCTATATATTTTATGTCTTTTTTTTTTTTTTTTTTGAGACAGGATCTCACTATGTAGTCCAGGCTGGCCTCAAACTTGCTATGTAGCTCAGCTTGGCTTCAAACTTGCAGTGATCCTCCAGTCTCAGCCTCCCGAGTGCTAGGATTACCCACTATGTAACCCACTATGCCTGGCTTCCATTTCTTATCATAAATTTTAATAATTGCAAAGGATATTATTTTTGGTGGATTATAAATTTTGACATTTCAAAGTAAAACCTTGTCCCAATTTCTAAGATATATAACCATGGTTCCATGTGCTTCCCACATTCTTTATCTTCTCAGTAACCTATTAGCATACCAGTCCTTCCTGGATCCTACCCTTCATTTGCCTTTGTCTCAGTTATCTCAAGTATGTCCTGGCTAACATCCCCAAGTTCCTCACTTTCTGTCTTTCCCATGTCTCCCCAGATTCCAGCCTCCCCCAAGGATGCCAAAAGCACTACTGGAGATGCTCAGGAGAGTATGCCAGGTGGTGCCTCCTTACACTGATGCTCTCTGTAGTCTCATCAGGAAGTTGCAAGGTTAAACAAAATGATGGCTGTAAATTGCTTAGTGTGGTGCTCATCATCCTTTTGCACAGCAAACTGTTAGTGCGTCTTTACTTATCTCTTCTTCTATATTTGTGCCAACATTGCA
>RJWT010049792.1:0-10945 GCA_004365215.1 Cuniculus paca | reverse complement strand
AGTGTCTCTTGCTTTCTTCAAAATGGTTGTTCATACATTTACAGACAATAAACTCAAACAAAACAAAGTAGTATAAAACCAGATAAAAGAGAATAGCATTACAGGTCTTCAAGTCGGATAACAAGAAATGAGCAATGGCTATTGTAGTGTCTCATTTTTCAAAAGAGCTGTTCCTATCTTCTCGCTTATTGCTTTCAAATAGTAGGAAAGGGACTTAAACCAATCAAATCAAAGAACAAAAAGGTGCTTTAGTTTCTAAAGCATATTTTCTTTGTAATTTCCATACCAACTGTATGCAGGATGAAGACTATCAAGGATGCTATTGTTTTTAATAGAAAGGTTATAGCAAATGAATAAACCATACACATCTATTGCACAGCTTAGTGCCATAACTAATAATACAGTATCATATACTGAAAAATTTGCTAGGAGGCTAAATCTTAAGTAATCTTATATCTTTGAGAGTTTGTGACATCAATTGAGGTGATGACTTCATAGGTATATATAGATTTCTCAGCCTTTATCCAGAATATGCAGGAAGAAAAATATTTCAAATTTCAGATTCTTTTCAGGTTTACACATATTTACATGTATATAATGATATATCTTGGAATGACACTCAAGTTTAAACACAAAATTTCATTGATGCTTTATATAGACCTTACATACATATCTTGAAGGCAATTTTATACTATATTTTTAATAGTTTTTTGTGACTCATACACATTAGTGTAGAATTTGACCATTGTGGTTTCACGTTGGTGCTAAAAATGTTTCTGACCTTGAAACTTTTCAGATTTTAATTTTTAAAACAAAGGATGTTTAATTTATGTTTGTCTCCAAGTTCATCAAATTGTATATATGCAGTACCAGTAGCTTTTGTATTTCAACCATACCTCATTAAACTGGCTTAAGAAAAAGTAGATAAATGATATGGAAAACACAATAGGAAACATAGCTTTGTTTATCCTTGGTGGATAACTAGAAGTTGTCTTTCTTTCTAGTACTTCCAACTCATTGGCACTAATAGAAGGTAATACGGAATTGTTGTATTTTTATACGGCATTTATTTGAGAGTTTGGAGTTCAGTTTGTCTTCCTGTCCACCCCCACTGGACAAGATATAAGGCAAGGGAAGATGGCATATGTTTGGTCATGCAACATTTTTATAATAATCATGGACCTCCATAATAACTATAATACGAAATTCATCAAGAGTTTACTATTTTCATCATTCTGATCTTTCCAAGAATGAACTCACAAAATCTTTCCCATATCCCTAGGAGACAAGAACTGTCTTTATCTGATTTTACATATGAAGACTCTGGGGTTGAGAGATTGAGTTTCCAGCTCAATCTGCTTTACACACAGTACTAGGATCAGGGTGGGAGCTCCGGGAGCTGACCCAGTCAGCTTAGCTGCACATTAGAAGATTTGAAACAATGGTTCTATTGTGTTTCTCTATGGTGGATGAGAGGTAGAAAATTCCTGCAGGAAAAGTGCTTTGCTTACGTGGGTGGCACTTCTCCATTTTACTGTCACCGGTTCAGAAAAATTTGTCGACTTTCATTTTTTCCATCAATCCAATACCAACTGCAGGGAGCAATGTGACCATCCAGTGTGAAAAATATTCCAGACATCTCAGCTGATAAATTCTAATGGAGGCCTGATGCCTTTTGTGACTTTGTTCAAATTCGTTCAGTGCAGCAAGCATAAACTGCTTAAATCTTCTACATACAGCCATTCTATTGCCTATTAATTAGAACCATCCTTTAATTGCACTGGTGCTTCTGAATTAAGTCAATATAGTTACAGGGATAGAATTCCGTGGGGGATGGATTTCTTTATGGGAAGCTAGGGATATTAAAAACAACAGAAGTAGCAAACAATAAAACTCCCTATAACATCTACAAAATACCTCCACAAACTCTTCATAAATCATTTAAGGATAAAACTCCATTCTCTTAGGTACAGATTATAAAACACTTGGTGCTCCACTTTCACAGTTCTGTTGAATTTTGATGTCATTGAAGATTTCTTCAGTGTCTTTAGCTCTGTCCTTTGGGGGCGAGAAAAAAAAACCAAAAACAAGAAACATTATTTCTTTCACCCCCTCATCCCAAGATGAGATAGTCAGTATAATCCTTTTCCTTTCAGATTCCTCACTTAAAACAGGAAAAAAATCACACATCAGTCTTTGCCATTTGATGAATTGTTTCTATTTTTATTTTACCGATTAATCATTACCTCATTGTGCAATTGCATTTCAGGTCATTTTAGTTCTTCCCGTCTAAGGAACATCAGTTATTGACAAAGGTGGACAAATTTGGAGAAAAGGAGAATAAAATGCTGAAAGTTGTGAAGGGTAACTTTACTGAACATTTTTGGGTGATGCTAAAGTTGGTCAATGGGCTGAAGAAAGGTTGGTGACTGTCTCCCTGACTTTCCAGGTGTCTCTGCTAAAGAAATTCAGTGGAGGCTTGGTCCTAAGCCCCTGTTGGGTCTCAAGGGACTCCTTTTTTCCCTGGCCTCCAGATGACCAGTTCCCTTCACTCCACCCATTTTCCTTACCTGTTTGAGACCACCCCTCAACTCCATATTCTTACCACCATCCCTCTTATGACTTCTCCTTCCTTTTACCATAAATGCCTGGAAGTACATATACTGACTATTATCAAAAGCTATTTTGGCTAATGTCATGAAGCTTTTCACACTTACTCATTAAAGAATATATGACTGTATTCTGTGTTGCTTTGGATAACACAGCCTCAAAAAGTAATCCTACAAGCATCCTTATATTGCAGTCTGTGGCCTATATTTCAGATCATATTAGCTCCTTACTCTCCAGAGTTCTGAATCAGGCATTTTATAGTTCACATAACCTAGATTTGGGACTCACTGTGCACAATAAATGGCACTCCCACAGTAATTATGAGTCTTGGAGTCAGTGCCAGGTGTCATGGCTGCTGAAGCCATTGCTCACTGATGATGAATGCTTCGTAGAATCCATGTCATTCTGAGGCCTCAATTTCCTTGTCTCTAAAATGAGAGGGATAGATGAGTTAGTAGTTTTTAACAATTATCGCTAATCTGTGTCATCTCTCTTGCTTATAATTTATCTCCAAAGGAAATTTTGAAAAGTGTAAATTTTATTATTTTTCTCAAATAATATTTTGTTTTATGTTTTAGGGTGAAGTCTACATTGAATGGGAAAAGAGGAAAAAGCAAAGGATACAAAACTGTTAGAAAATATTGGACCATGTGCTTGCCTCATGATTCCAACAATAAAGAAAACAGATAAAGGAAAAGGCAAATGTGCATAGTGCTTCTATCCTTGGAATTGTAGTGGTGTTGTTCTAGTTTTTTTTTTCCTACCACCTTTCTCCAGACTGGTTGGCCAGCCTTGAAAATGTGTGGCACTGTGCAGCTACTAGAGTCTCCATGTTGGCCCCAGAAGATATCACAAGTGAAGTTAATGTTCAAGGAGCAGATGAAAGATGGCATCTGCAGCAGATGTTTCAGTGGAGCAAGGATGTCTGCTGGGACAGTCTGTGGTCCAGAGCTGGAGAGGATGACATTGATGGGACTTGCTTCTCTGGTCCTATGATAGTCCCCTCTCTCCTCAAGTCTCCTTCAGTTTTATTTATTTTTCTATTTCTCCCTTCTTCATCTTAGAAAGTTGTTACAGATCAACCCCTAGAGGCCCAAGTGGCATCTTTCTCAACTCATAGATGGTTTAATTTTCCCCACTACTTGGGATATGGTTAAGTTTTCCTTAAAAACTAGAAATAAAATAACCCACACTGCCTATTTACATCCCCAAGAGTCTGATAATTAAAAAATGTGTTGTTAGAAGAAAGATAATTTATGTGAGCAAGACAGAAAGGAAATTTAATTTTCCTGAGTGAAATTCCTGACAACTCATCAACTCCATGTGAAGAAATGGAACATATCTCTGTTTCTCTCATAGAAAGGCCTTTGTGCATAAACAGACCATACATTAATAAAATAATATTTGTGACTCAGCCTTTTTTTCTTTTAGGCATCTAAATGTAGTCCAGAGAAACAGAAATAAAACGAATTGATGTCTACAGTATAACTATTAAGGGGGGAGTTTGCTCCACTGTTATTTGGATGTAATTGGTACTGAGCATCACAATGCACTTGTAATTGGGTCTGTATTTGTTCACTTCAAGGGTTCCATGTTATTTCTACTTGAACCCATTTTTTTGATACCGTTCAACTCAGCAGTGCCAGCTAACTCTTGTTATGCAGTTGAAAAACTGTGGCCATTAAAAATAGGATACGGTGTGATTTTGTTTTGCAGCACTGCATGGAAAATCAGTTGCTGTTCATAACAGCTCTGTGGTTGGTTGATTTAAAGCAGGGGGGTGACTTGGAATTGACAAGCAGACAGTTTGTGAAAAGGGATATTGTATCTTTAAGGCTTTCTGACTGATTGTGTTTAACTGCGCCACGCAGCAGGCAGTAATTAGGCTGTACCTTCCAGAGAGAAGAGACTTAAAGCACTGGCTCTGGTTCTCAGTTCTTCAGATTTTTTAAAGAGCACAAACATTTTCAGGATTTGAATACATGATAATTTTTTAAAAAAACTGCTAGTAAGTGTGTGAGTGAGCAAATGAAAAGTCATCTCCAGGGGCTTCCTTTGCAGACTACTTCTGGGATCACCCTGTGCTGTGGGACCCAGGCTCTTGGGAGACCACACAGTCCCACAGGAAAGCAGTAGGAAGCTTGGTGGGAACACAGGATGGCACTGCTGCAGAAGGTCAAGGTGCTCTTGAATTGAAAGAAAGATAGCTCTTCTCATGTGACTCTGTGTCTTCTGGCCCAGTTCACAATGTTAATGAGACGCTAGTTGAAACATGCTACTAAGATGGGTAGACAAAATACCTAATAATTTTTATTTAGGAGAAAGAGAAGCTTTCCTTCACCCAGGGGTATTAAACAAAAAATAAATTATTTTAGAAATCAAATGCTTATTATTGTATCAAACAATTTATTAATCTGGAAATCAAACAATCTATTATCTTAAAAGTATTTTCCATCCACCAGTCCGTCCCCCTTACTCTCTCCTCTGACCTCTTAAAATACTTCCTTGATGTTTTGGAAAGTGGTGGTTGTCATCAATTTGTTATTATTTGCTAAAGGCTAATTTCAAGCTTATTATTACAGAGCAGAAGCAGACAGATTTTATCCTGACCTTATGAAAAATGGGTGCTCAATTTCTGTTGGGTTGACTATGATGACTGTCTTCATTACCAATCAGGTGACAATTGCTGAATTCCAACATGGTGGATGCTGTAAGAGATTAAAGTAGTTCTGGATATGTAATTGTAATTTATGCATAAACTTATCATCCTCTTTCTACTTATATAGATGAAGTATTCCATACATTTGGGTACCATTGTATTCTTAGATTGCTGTTATTCTTCTTTCTTATTAAGTTGATTTCTTTGTTTTTATCATTATTATGTAATATGAAACTGTAAGTGCCTTGGCTTATCAATCTTTACACTTCTGATATTTACTAATGTGTATGGATACAGATGGTTTGAGTTTTAAATAATAATTTCTTAACTTGTGGCTCATGAAATTTTTGATGTATCTTATCTCATAGCATGTTGTATCATCTTTCCTACAACATACTGAGGGAAAATATTATCTTTTTAGAGGCTCAGGAGCTGGGCAGTGAAGAGAACTAAGATTAGGAATTGGATTTTCTGATTCTCGACTCTTCTCATGGTAACATAATCACATAAATTCAACTTAGAATGAACCATCTCCTCATTTAAAAATAATAGAACATTTTAGCATGGTTTTACCCTATTAAAATGTAGAATAGAAGTTGAGACATAGGACAATCACCAAAAAACAAATACTATTAAAAAATATTTTCCTAGAAGTTTTAAACTAATGTTTTTTTTACCAGAATTTAAAACATTCAGCAGCACACTTTCTCTTGATTTTATTTTTTTAATTTCCTTGAAGATGAACTACTTTTATCTGCAGGCTAAGTTGCATTGATGCATTTATCTTTCTCAATATGATTCATTGTAAGGTCAGTACATTTTGTAATCCTGGTGTTGATCTAAATAAAGTACACGTATATATCAAACTATTTGCTATTGGAGGAAACACATTAGGAATGGGTCCTATTACTATTTTGAATGATACAAAGATGAATTTCAGTTTAGTGTTCAAATTTCAAATGTATGTATATACTTTTATATATGTCCATCTCTAAATGCTGAGGTCAGTATTTCTATAAATTCTTCAGCTTGGCTCATTTTGTAGTACTGAAAATGTTCCTTGGAATTAGGATGTACAGGAGATCAAAGATTAAATTGCAATTTTTTTTTCCAAAGTGACAATGAGCCTAATTCACTGTCAGTTAATGCCAGGTGTTTCTCCCCCTCATATTAAGTTCTTCAAAACAGTGGCTGCACAGGGCACCATTCACAGAGGCTTAGTGCTGAGGAGAAAATGATTACATTAAATCGAATGATATGAATAATTCATGGCATCACATTTTGTAATCCTGGTGTTAAGCATAAAACCAGTGGTTTATTTTTCAGCAAAATGTTTTTGTATCATTTTAGATAGTGCATAATGCAAAACAATAACTGCATACATAATGCAAGAAGGATTGTGGTGAATAGGGTCCTTAATAGTGCTTGTGGCATCATCTGGGGTGTGATCACAATAAACACATTTTGAGCCAATGCCCATGGGTGCTCAACGTTTGCTGGAATCTTCTGAGGCCAATAGAATGCATGCCTTTTAATTTGTTTTTGAATATTACACCTGACCTTTACCACAGATTTGAAAGTCAGTTCTTGTATATTGCTAAAACTACAAATCCTTTTGTTCCCTTTTCTTTCAGTTTACTTCGAGGGCAATTCTACTGGGGAAAATAGCTGATTTTTTAAAAATGAAGTTGGATTTTTTTCAACATGAAGTTAGAAATACTAAGGCAATTCATAGACTCTGGACTTAAATTTTTCTACAAAGAACTTGAGTCTTTTGGGATAAAATGTCAGCATTCTAGCAACTCATCCCAGTACTTAGTAGGAATGTCAGTTATATTTGTGAGACTAAAGGAATGGTTCCTTTGATGAATTGTCTTCCTTTTTTCTAGAGAAAACATCCTTTCTTTATAACAATCAAAAAGACTAAGATACTTTTACAACTTTCATGAAACAGTTTCCAGGTCATGTGGACTGCAACAATACCCTAACACAAGCCTGAATTTTTCTGCCGCATTTAAGGCTGAAATAATTGTGTACCTGAACCATCTACAGCTGGCCTTTCCAGCACCTTCCTGTGGACAGCTCCAGGGTACTCTCTGGAAGCCAGACTGGACTCATGCTGATTCGCCCACATATTTCTCTTGAACGAAAGAATGGGGTATGCCAGTGGATTTCAAAGCTTTTCACAAAACATCTCCACATCTGAGGTCTCAAGAGTTTATTTCAAGCATTTGTATTACTTAAAACTAATTAAATATACTATTTATGTTTTACAACATCAACACATCTGCTCATAGTGTTGTAACCTGTATTATTGCTATCTATTTGAAATAGTACATTAATAATTAATGTTTGGTAAGTAACCTTAAAATCTGGACCTATTTAGAATATGTATTAATTATCATGCATATAGCAAATAGTTTTATTTTGAATATTCACAAAAATTTGGAAGCATGTTCAAGTAAATTGTTTTAAATTTATTTATAGTGATACCAAGAATATTGCTAAAAAATCATATTTCTATGAAATGAATAGATTATGAATGTTGTTAGAGAAAAGTTAAGAAAGTTAGCATTTAAAAGTAAACTATCGTAATTATTTATAAGGAAAATGTTTAATGGAAATTCCCTGACCCAGTTACTGAATTTGGATATAAAAGTGCTGAGATGTGTGATATGTGGTAGCCTGAGATCTATTATTCTCGTCTAGGAGATATAAAATTACTTCTATAACTAATAGCAGGTGCCAAACTCTGTAAAAGAGCAGATATTTTTCTGAGGAGTGCAAATTCTGCGTTAGAGGCACAAAACATAGTCCTGTTTAATACTGTGATAGTGATAGAAGTTGATTTTCTTTTTCTTCCTTTATTTACAATCCTCTCTAAAGTTACTAGTTTTGAACAAGTGACTCTAGTTTTGACCTTATCGTCACTTGATCACTGCCTGCTCATCTCGCATCTGGCAATTCGGATGTCTGCTTTATGGAGTCCGGAGATCTCAGGTGACACCCTTTCCCCAATTTCTTCTTTTCTGCTTTATGGAAGCCGTAACTTACTTGTGATAAAAGTATGAAAAACAAGAATGGAATTGTTCATAGCATAATTCCAAGTTTGAGTAGAGAGAATGGCAGCTCCACTAAAATAAAATCACATTTAACTAAGTAGCAATCATCTTCATTTTATCCATTTAATGTCGTAGCTATTTTATACTGAATAAAAACAGAACGCAAGTTCCAGGGTGCCTGTCAGTTGTGTAAATTTGAGGAAATCAGTGAGTAATCTAAACTTCATCTTCATTTTTAAAACAGGAATAAAGAAGTAATCTTGGATTTCTATGGAAAATGAAGTAATATAGAGGAGACTATTTTGTCATAACTCTTAATGGAAATAATAATTACTGTAGCTATTAAAAAAATTTTTTCCCATGTCAGTTAAAGTATTAGTAAAGATTAACTTCCAGTTAAACTTAATAAAAAGGCAGATAAACTAAACTAGTTAGGAGTTTCATTTGTATCTTTAAACACTGTGTTGAGCCTGCCAAATAAGAGATATTGACTTCTATGTGTATCTTGCCTTCACACATATGCCTAACCTTGAAAGTAATGCATTTTGCTGAGTTGGCTATTTCTCTGCCTCCTCAGAACATATGTCAACTGAGCAACAGAGAATTTACTGTAGTAAAAGGAAATAGTTCAGTGGAAGTCTGTTCAATAATTAATCCACTGAGTAAGTGTCTGAATATTTGATAAATATTTAGTCATCTGTGTGTACCAGGCAGCATCAGTTAGATATTGAAGAATTTGCAAGGGTAAAAAGTATCAGTCATAAGCATCAGCGATGAGGAGATTTCCTGTCAAAGAAGTGCAAATACTTCCACATAATGTAACTCTAAAAATATAAATTCATGATTACCCACATCATACTCTTCTAGGAGGTGATAGGAGGCATTCCCTTGTCCTCTGCTACATGTGTTTGGCCTCTTAATTAATAGCTGCTGGTCTACCCAGGTGTTTAAAAACAAATATTCTGATGCATATGTAAAATGGAATTCTAAAATATTTAACCTATGTCTTCTTGAAATTCATACTATGATAGTAGCAAAAGACTTTTGGATGATCCAGTGCCACATCCTGCATGGAAACAGTGTTTGCTTCAGCATCCAGAGACCAAGCATTGAAACTCATCTTAATAAACCCTTACTAATTCCTTAGGATGTTGAATGCACCATGCACAAGGAGAAGAAAAGCTCCCAAGTATGAATCTTTTGAGTTCAGAAAATGTAAAACTGATATTTTGTAGCAAAATTAAATAAATAAAATAAGATGATCTGTGATTTCTGAAAAAAATCACATTGTATAGCTTGAATTTTAAAGTTTCAATTTTCCTATCTGGTTAAACACTAATAAGTTGTGTTTTGACATCGTTTCCCAGCGAAATTCTCACAAATTTTTACAAACTCCTCCAGGGAGCTCACGATCTCCTTCTCAGAGCAGCACAGGCCACCTTCTCAGTTATATCCAGGTTTTGGCTTTCCTGTGGGCTGACGTGAAGAGTTGCAAAGAGAAAGTGGGAGTGGCGGCTCTTGTTGGCACCCCCTGCTGGCCATAGTAGCACTAATGATGGCTCCAGAGGGCCTCATCTTCTCTTTTCCAGTCCGGATGAACTGTTGCCATGGAAGCCACTACAATAAAACAGAAAGGGAGCCCAGGGGCTGCAGTACGAGGAAGAAAGAGATTTGACCCCAAATGAGGCGCTGGAATGGAATGTCTTTAGGATTTTCTCCTAAACACAAAAGGTTGTTCTACCTGCATTTATTCACAAAAATCATACTTCTTCTGTTCCTTAATTATGACTCCTTTTACCAGAAGTACAATAGTAATTTGACTATTTCGCTACAATATTTTTCTTTTACCCATGAAGAATAAGCTAAATTAAGGCAAACAGCCAGTAGGAAATATCTTTAACAATATTAGAATGCAGCTTGTAGATCAAAAGACTTAATATTTTTGAGTTGACAGAGCTCTTTAAATTGATCTATAGATGTAATGTAATACTGATCAGATACTGTGAATCTGACCAGTTGGCTTTTTTGTAGAAATTGGCAAGTTAACTGAAATGTAGAATTACAAGGAAATGAAAATAGCCAAAATGATGTTGAGAAAGAACAATGTTGAAGTTATATGTTACAATTTCAAAACTTGAAAACAAAGCAATGATAATAAAGACGGTGTGGTACTGGCACAAGGACAGACATAAAAACTGACGGAACAGAACTGACAGTCCAGAAATAGAATCATGTACCTATATCTAAGACTTTTTCAACAAAGATGCCAAGTGAGAAAAAATACTCTTTTCAAGAAAATAGACACATAAAAAAAGTTGAACCTTTGCCTCACATCATATACAAAAATAAATCAAAAATAGATCAAGGACATAAATATGAGAGGTAAGAATCATAAAACTTTTAAAATAAATTATAGTGATAAATTTTCGTGATCTTGGATTTGATAATACACTTTTGGATGCAACACCAAAAACACACCAATAGAAAAAAAAGTAGATTAAGAAGTAGATAAACTGAATAACTTCCAAATTAAGAACATTTGTGCTGCAAAGGGCATGAGCAATAAAGTGGAAAGACAACTCAAATGTTGGGAGAAAATATTTGCAATTTACTC
>RJWT010049791.1:0-10947 GCA_004365215.1 Cuniculus paca | reverse complement strand
GAATACTAAGCCCTAGATACTAAGGTGCTCACAATCCACTAGAGGAAGCTTGGTGAGAAGTTATTGGTGTTCATTAAAGCAGAATGGACATGAGTGAACTCAGAAAGCTATGTTCTGCTCTAAGATGGAGTGTGGACTGTGCAGAATTCACACTACTGTTTGTGCAATAGCTAATCTGCCAGGATACTTAATTGTGTGACTGTATGTCTATGAGTACCTTCTCAAAGCAGCAGCTATCTCCTCATGTAAATGCCAGTGAGCTAAGAAACTTCCAGGAGATAAAACCTAAGTCTTCCACTTCTCCCTATCCCTTGCCATACCATACCAAAAACTGTGGGGAGCAAGGATGTTAGTATTAGACACCCAAGGATTTTTGGTCCCACTATTCCCCTTTTAATTTGCACATGAATGTAATGCCTTAATCTGTAGGACATATTTTTCTTCATTTATTAAATGTGGATAATAACAGTACCCAGGTTGTTCTAACAATCAATTAGGACAGTGATGCAAACCTTTTAAAGCTTTCAATGATACAAACATCTCATTTTGGCGTGTGTACCATAGGTTTTCCAGCACTGAACTAGAATAAGAATTCAATGTTTTACCTAACATATTACCTGCTTAAGTAGAATTTTAGCAAGAGGAATCTTTCACACATCCCTACCCTTATCTTCACTCTGCTTGCTTGAATAGCCACCACTGATCATTGTCAAAAGAAGTATTTCCTTGCAGAGATGGAGTAATCCTCACTCAGCAAAAATAAATTGCACAATATGGACCTATTCATTCAATGAGTATTCGTTGTGTGCCTATTATGCATAGCAGGATAGGTTTCAATGTAACTAAAAGCTTTACCCTACTCATATCAATTTTTGCTCAACCTTGCAAAATCTGTTCAAGTCAATTCACCCATTTATTCAGTATTAAGCACCACCATATTCCAGACCCTGAGCTAGGGGCTACAATTCAGTAACATTGTCCTTGCTTCAAGAAGTTTAAAACTCAGTTCCTGCAAAAACTAAATTTTGCAACAGGGGTTCATAAAAAACATAAAGGGAGACATCCTCCCTGACAAAGTAAGGAAAGGCTTCAGAGAGGAAGCTTCAGTTGAGCTCTGCTTTGATGGATGAATAAGATTAACTTGAGGCTAATGGACATCTGTGTAGCATTTGGGAGCTTTGCAAAATGTTTTGGTAGCAAGAGGCTCTCTCAGATACAATTCAATCCTAATCTGGGTCCCAGTGGGAAGAAGGAGCTCCTGTTACACAGATGGAAGGATACAGGAGAAAGATCTAGCTTTGTACCTGCCTAGGAGACCAGAAAGCTGAAATAATTTGCCTGAGGTTACAAACAAAAGCTAGCTTATAAACTATATACTATCTGCTCTCTACATTTATCTTCCTTGATAGTCATACTGTTCACCCCACATGTGATAAGGAAACCTATTCAAATGGCTTCTCTTCAGAGGTACTTTTGCTGAGCCCCAAACTAAATTTTTGGCTCCATCCTTTCACTCTACCTTGCTTCATTTTACTTTTTCCCTAACAGACTGTTGCATGAGAGAAAGTTTTGTTCTCACCTTGTTGTTGTCTTTTTCATTGGTAGTTTCTAGAATAACACCTGGCACATAGCAGGCCCTGAGCATCTATTTTTTGGGTGAATGAATAAATGAATGAATGTATGCTGTAATGAATAGTTTTATTCATCTATCTTCACACCATTAAATTATTTTCTTGGGATCAGTTTCCAAAAGCAAAATTTCTGGGAGTCCATTATTATTATTATCCTCATTTTATAAAAATGACTGATGCTCAGAAAATAATTAACTATGGATTGAATTTGAAACCAACTCTCCCAATTCCATGTGAAGGAATTCCTTGCATTATGATTTTGCCATCATCATTCAGCTTTCTTTTCCTATGGATATTACTTTGTAGACTGTGGAATATTGATGCCAAGGCTGCAGCTGGGTCTCTAGCCCCCTGCTGACCATTCAACCCTTCACTTCTGACTTTTTTTTCCTTTGTAGTATGCTGACAAAACTCCCAACTAAAAACCCACGTGTTAATAGTTGGGGGGGGCTTTTGATAATTAAGCTGGTGGAATTTAGAAATCAAAGAAACAGTACATTTTCCCAGCAGAGCCAAAAAATTAATTAGGAGCAATTTGCTGTCAGAAACAATTTCCATAATTTTAAGTTTAAAAAAAAGCAGAAAATCATTTTCATGAGTGTTTATTTTTTTCTTCTGCTTTCCATTCTAAAGTGATTTAACTCCTGGAGAGACAAGTCCTTCCAAATACCTTATTTGCTGTTCCTCAGACTCCCTGAGGGATGTTCCACATTCTCTCCAACTGGTTATTTTCAGGGGCGAGAAGAAACTGCGTGTGTAAGACAGTCTTTTTGATCCTTTTCTTCATCCCATAGGGCAGAATTTCTAATTTTTAAAAGAAATGATTATTAAATGTGCATATTCCTATCTCAAGAGTAGGGAAAATATATGATGCTCTCAGAAATGAGTCTGAGAAGAGACAAGAGATCATGGCACACTAAGAGGAAGCTTCTGGCCTGACAAACTTGCACTATCAAAAAGCATTAAAGCATTGTGTCCAACAGCACAACTGAGGTAGAATGACTGAGATCCCATCTCAACATTGTCCCTTATCTTACTATCCACGTGATACTTGTGACTCTTTCATTTCTCTTTGACTCAGTTTCTTTCACTTCTCTGTGACTCAGTTTCCACAAAAGTTAGTTATTATGGCTTGTTGAGCTCAGATGTCAGCGTTACAACTGAGACACCTCCATAGTATATAGCAGGTGCTCATGTCTCTTTCTGATGGTGATGATGATGATGATGGTGGTGGTGGTGGTGGTGGTGGTGGTGATGGTGGGAGGTAGGTCCAATCTCCCAAAAAAGGAAGATGCAAATTGTCCTTGAGTCCATCTTGGACTAGAAACAGTCTATTTCTAGTTTCATAATTTCCAACACTAAAGGTTCTTCTGCCCAGCGTTTTTTTTTTGGAAAGCTTCATAGCAAAGAGCAACGGTTATGTCACACAAATACACACAAAGTGCTAACAACAATAACAGCAATGACAATGATAAAGTTTGTAACTGATTTAGTATTTATATTAGATAGATCAGTTTTAAGGTTAGTTCAGTATAAAGTCACTCTTACTTTAATTCAAATAAGAAAAGAAGAGAGAGGAGTTACAGTTAGAGGTAAGGAGTGCATTGTAACCTACAGCCTAGAAATACCTCAAGTACATTTTGTGAGCAGCTATTACCACTATGCAGTAAATAATTTTGGTTGATTATGTGTTGTTACTATGCATCAGTTCCATGACTTTTTTGTAGCTTCATCTGTATATGACACTACTAGCTAGTGTATAACTAAGGGTTGGGGGGCACTCCAAATATTTAAAGTAAAGAGAATCCAGTGCAGGAAATTGGCATCCTTTAACAAACCAGCAGGGAACGATGAACAACTCACAGGTTAGCAACACCAGGAAGACACCTTAACCCTAGGTTGCAGTGGCAAAGAGAGAAGAGGTGATACTGAAGCCCAGAAGCTAGGCTTACCTGACAAAAGCTGTAACCATGACAAAGCATCTGGCAGAAGTTAAAACCAGCTACTGCCAGTGGCACCATCATGGAAGTTGGGGGAATATTCTGGCTTCTTTCTTCTACTATCTGATGGCTTAACACAAAATAGCTATCCCGACTTTGAATCTTAGCTTCAACACTTACTAGCCATGCCACCTTCCTGCTGGTCTTCAGACTTTTTACCCCTTTATGGCTTGTGTTTAGCTGTACCCCAACCAAAGCCTTACGCAGTCAGAGATGCGGCTTTTTTGGAGGTGGCTGGATCTAAAGCGTGTGATTGATTCATGGTGTAATGCTAGTATTAAGGGTTCTAGGATTAAGGGTAGGTGATCACTAAATTGTTTTAGCACTGATTGGTCCACTAATTGGTTTTGCACTACCCTAATCTCAGTAGCCTGGATACAGTATAAGGAACAGAAAGAGGCTTGCCTTTCCCTCTTGCTTGCTTTGCTACCTTCTGCCTGCCAAGAACTGTTTCTCCTTTGCAATGCTTGTCTGCCATGCCACCCTGTCTTGGAGCCAACTGACTATGAACTGAAACCTCTACAAACTGTAAGCCAAATAAACCTTTCCTCCTCTAACTTGGGGCATTGAGTATTTTGTCTCACCAATGAGAAAAGTAACTAATACACCCTATTTACAAATAAGGATACATACAACAATGAGGTTTGTCTTATACCCCAGGCCAGTTGTGGCAAACCTGTGGCACATATTCTGCAGTCAGTTGTTTGTATCATTGAAAGTTCTGAAAGGTTTGCCATCCCTGCCCTAGGCTGTGGACATTTCTCAGAAGTTATGATTCTGTGCAGTTAAGATTACTTTTGCCTACAACCATGTCTACATGTCTACGTACAGTGACAACACAAGAAATTACATTTGCCTTCAGTTGAAGTTAGTAACTGAGACAGTTATTCAGAGCCAGGATATGAGGCCAGACCATCCATGAGCCAGGAAGAGCAGAGCAGAGCAATGTAGGCTGAAAGTGGGAAGGCACAAGACTAGAGCTTGAGCTTCAGGGTGCTGCCAGGGCTTTTCTTCAGCATAAGGAGAGGATGTTGGCTGTGTTTGAATCCTGTGATTATGAAAACTAGGAATTGCACGGTGTATATATACACAGTGTTTGCATGGTATTTGTTGAACAATAAAAATTAACTCCTTTCTTAATCCTCTTTCATTTGTTTCTATATGTATTTCAATACTCATGCTAGGCACTAGGGTTACAAAGACATTATAACAGTGAAAAAGATATAGAACTGGTCAACTTAAGTTGAGATACAATAGACTTTCTACCAAATAAAAAACCAGAAAGGTAATATCCTATGGAGGCAATGAAAGGGGAGTAATTAATTTTGTCTTAGGAAATCAAGAGTTTTCAGAGGAAGTAAAGCACTTGACCAGAGTCTTGAAAGACAAGCAGATCCTACTGTTAGAAGGGAGGAAAAAGCATTGTAGCAGTGAGAACAGCACAGAGGTACAATTGTGTGTTTGGGTTTTGGTAAATAGCCCAACATATCCAGACTCCAGAAGATGTGCAGGAGAGGAAATAGTGTGAAGTGATTCAGTGGAAGAGGAGGGTGGGAAGGACACGAGGCAGCTCCTTGAAGGACTTCTCTTAATCACAAAGCCTCAGCATTTGTGGGGTCTTTTCAGGTTCAGAAAGTTGGGCTTAAACAGGCAATTTGCTGGCAGCAAGTCATGGAAATACCTAGCTCAGAGGAATACTATCAAGCTGGAATTGTAAATTATTCTTCTTATGACATGAACTTTATTCAGTCCACTATCTAGAGAGATTTATAATTCCAAACTTTCAGTCTTCTTTGCCCTGAGATCTTTGTTATTTCCAGATATTTTCTATCCAGGTCATCTGAACCATGGACTTTTGGGCCCCACTTAATAAAGCTTATGTCTCCCACCATAAACCTGCTTTTGAGATACAGTCTTAGGATACAGGAAATTGGGATAGTGTGCTTGAATCAGAGCCCACGTATGTTTTGTTAATACATAGGTACCAGTGCTTTGGCCCAGAGTACCAGCTTCAGCACTTCATGATATGTGGCTTCAATGGTGCCATATAATCCAGCAACTCTTTCATAACCTTTATCTTGTTTAATTCTCCTGCCAGCCCTGAGAAGATAAATCAATTGTCATAAACCCCATTTTACAGAATGAGAGATTGAGACATGTGACAGTAGCCCTGAATTCTGGTCTTCTGAAACAAGCTAAGGGTTTGAAATTGTTCAGAGAAGGATTATCTAATGAGTTGTTCCTTGAAGTTTGGGGCTTAAATGCAACAACAAAAGCTGTTATAAGGGAAAGTCTTTGTCACACAGAGTGTGGACAGTGATTGAAGAAAGAAGAAGCCTTCTAAGATAAAAAGGGAAGGTCCTGGACAAGTAGCGGGTCAGACTATTAAGTCTAACAACAGGGAGGACGTCTATCCATTTCTCCCCAGCACAAGACCTTCCATGATTAAGCCCACTGCTTTCAGAGATAGCCATTGTCCTTAGCAGGGAGTTGAAGGACCTGCACAGACTGCCCCCTCATGATTTTTCCATCTTTACCTCTTAGATGCACTGAGCTTTTCACTTGGTACTGGTACAGGTGTTGCATTTGCCACATCTATGACTTTACTTATGCTATTTCCTTTGCTGAAAATGCCCTTTCTTTTGGTTCCTAATTGCTCGTTTATTCACGTTCTTATTCATTAAGTCAATGAATAAAGTGCCTACTCGGTGCCAAGCACTGCTCTAGGCACTGGGAATGCAAAAGGAAACGCCACAAAATAGTCTCTGTCTTCACAGGGAAGGAAAAAAGCATTAAGCAAACACACAAATCTGTAAAGAAAACTATAATCAGGATAAAAAAAACTGAATAGTATAATGTGGTATTATACCTCAAGTTCCCAGACAGGCTCAGGTATTAGGGAAAGCTTTTCTGAGGCAGGATGTTTAAGTTGACTCTTGAAAGAAAACTCTCATTTCCCTCAAGTGAGATCAGGGACCAAAGCTTCTATAGACCTTCGAGAGGCTGGTTGGAGTATTGGAAGTCAGTCCCAGTGAGAAGGCGGGTTGCGCTAAAATGGGAATCCTTCCTTTCCTCCTGGCCTCCGCAGCAATTCCCAAAATAGGAAGCAAATGGAATTGTGTTTGTGTTCGAAGCTGAAATTATTCTTGTTTCCCTCCTCCCTCCATGCTCCTTCTGCCAACATACTTCTCACTCCATGGTGTTCATGTTCAAAGTCATAAAGAGGCCTAACATGAGCATCTCTCAGGTGCCAAATATGCACAGGGCATTTGATGTACATCTTCACATAAACTCTTACAGCAGTGTGGCAAAGTCAGTATGACAGTTCTAATTTTGTCAGTATAGAAACCAGGGTGCATTGGAGTTAAGTGACTTCCTAGGTTTACACAAGTAGTAGGCAACAGAGGTGAAAGTCCAGGCCAGTCAGTCACATGCACTTATCCTAGTGCTGCTCTTTGGAGCACATCACATTTGCTTCCTTCCCCCTAGTAACCCCTCAGCTTTAAAGAATGCAACTTGGCCTATCTCCATGCCTTCTCTTCTCCAGGCCACATGCCCCAGCCATTAGCTTTTACCCCAAAGGTGGAATGTCTACAGTCCTTCCCCTCCTGTTATCCTTTTATCACTGAGTTCTTGTTTTATTCCTCTGAGGAGAAAATTTTGGCATATTATTCTCCCACATAGTCTCCTGTACCCACTCACTGTGAGTAAAGGCCGACACCTCCCTATGGCTACTGAAGCCCTGTGTGACTGGCCCTTGAATCTCTCCAACCTTATACAGTACTGTATTTTAACATTTACCCAACCACCATCTTTTCTACTATCCATCATGCCAATGGATAAATTCCAAACTTCTTATGGCCTCCACTCTTCCTCACTTTTACTCTTCCTAACATATCTATTTCTGTGCCCAAAACAGTCTTCAATTAACTGATTCCAGTTTTGGGGAGATTAAGTCTTCCCTGACCACATGGAGTATGGCTGATGCTCTTCCTCCATGCTTACCCAGCTCCTCTGTTTACTGAATTCCATTTTAGGCATACTGGTTTGAGATTGTCTTCTTGTATCTAGCTCCCCTATTGTGTATTCTTTCAATGCTGAAAAATAGATTTGACACTTTCCATTGTATTCTCAGCGTTCGACATATACTAGGTATTGAAATGCAACATAATCCTTTATATGTAAATATATATAAAATGCATCTATCTTGTGAAAACTTAGGGGAAGAAAGAAGGAAAGGACTCTCACTTTTGATGACTCATCTTGGGAGAAGTTTCTCTCTCTTTTTGTCTCTCTGTGTCTCTGTCTCTGTCTCTTTCTCTCTCTTCTCTTTCCTTCCCTCCCTGTCTTTCTTACACACACACACACACACACACACACTGTCCTTCCATTCACTATCCTCTTTCTCTCATATATTTTTGGTAACAATGCTAATAAGCATATATTCCCATTCCAGAGATGCTAAAACTAAGGCCTAGTAATGGCCTTGATTCAGACATGAAATAAACACATCTGAAATTCAAATAATTAGTAATTCATTTACTCATTAAGTTATTCATTCATATATGTTTCATTATAATATTTTCCGTGCAATACTGAGAAACAGAAGAATTACACTTGATTCTTGACCTAGAAAAAGTCCAAAGACAGTCAACGAAAATTGAAGAAATACAAAGCACCAAAGAAGAATAGGAAGCTTTCCCTAGAGCAGGTGATATTAAAACTGGGTTTGGAAGGATAATGAGAATTTGTTAGGCAGGTAAGAGAAGCACAACCAAAGCAGAGGACTTGCAGAAAGAAAACGAAGGAGAGAATTGATAGGAGGAGGCCTAAATTCTTGACTCATCAGAGTTATCAGACTGCCCAGCTCATTCTTGCCCAGGTAATAGAGTTTAGCCAACCTTAGAGTGCATGTTGGTCTCCCTATGGGGCAGGTTTACTTAGCAGGGAATGTTGGCTAATTATTTGGTACTGTGTTCCAGGCTACTGAGTAGTGTCAGAATAACAGAGAAAGCCAAAAGTGATAGATGGTGATGGGAAAGTAAAATTGCTCCTCAGGATTTTTTTTCCCTGACTGTGCCTACTGAAAAACATGCTATTTAAAAGAAAGAAAACCTTTGCTCTATTAATGGATAATTATGTAATTATAGTTAGATATATTCAGAAAAAAGCCTTTGCCACTCTTGGAAGGTCCAAATAGAAGAGCTGAAATAGGCAATAAGGTTTATTTTTCCCTAATTGCTTTGGTATGCTTGGGTGCATTGTGAGCAGAGCAAAGGCTCTGGGCTGGGGCCACCAGAGCTAAACTTGATTCCTAACTCTGCCATTAGTTAGGTGCCAGTGAGGCAATGTGGATGCCAAATGGCTAACGTGATCACAGACAGTATTAGTAGAAGTTTAATTTTAAGAGTAAGGAAAGGACATTAGTCAAGGTTCACTAGAGAAAAGAACCAATAGAATTTGAGTGTGTGTATATGTGTGTGATGTATTTATGATAAGGAACTGGTTCCTCCTAAACATGTGGTTGGTAAGCTAAAGTTCCAGAAGAGCTGAGAGTATAATTCTAATCTGAATATGAAGTCCTGAGAAGTAGAAGAGTCTATGGTATTGTTCCAGTCTGAAATCTGGCAGACTCAAGACCCAAGAAAAAACAATGTTTCAGGTCGACTGCAAAAAGCAGGACAAATATTCATGTCCCACCATTTCAAAGCTAGTCAGGCAAGAGGGAGTACTCTCTTATCCAAGGGATAATTCTCTCTTATTCAACCTTCAACTGAATGAATAGGACCCCAATCACATTATGGAAAGCCATGTGCTTTAGGCACTTTATCAATTTAAATGTTAAACTCAACCAAATCCAAATCCAGAAACACCAAGGATAATGTTTAAACAAATATTTGGCACCTGGTGGCTAGTCAAGTTGATAAAATTAACCACTACAAGGAGTTATGATTTCTCATTACTCTGTTAACACTTAATACATCTCTGAGGAACTGAGCACTCAGTTTAGATCCCTAAATTTTAAATTGGGGTATTTTCTGAGGAAACTTCTGAGGTTCAGAAAATACTCAGAACTACAGCATACTAGAGTAACAAGGATTGGAAAGTGGAAAAGAAAAGTCATGTAGCTTTCTGTATCAGCTTTCTTCACCTGTATAGTGGGAACAATAAATATGCTTTCTTCAAAGGATTTTTAGGAAGACTTGAATGAGATAATCAGAATAAGAGTACACAGCATAATACAGGGGCAATAGAATGGTCTTACGTGATTTCATGAGGAAGAACTATAACAGGATGGTAGAGCTGTGGGAAGATGTACAATATTTGGACTCAACAAAAGAACCTCGTGGCCCAAAAATGGATTCACCACAGCTTTCTTAGATGTTAAGATCTGTATTACATACATGAGTAGAAGTAGGACAGCTTATTAACAAGAATACTTGAAAGGAAGCAAAAATTCTACTGGTAGATGAGCAAAAACCACTAAAAGTCTTGAAAGGAGCTCACATTACCTTGAGGTCCTGTGAATCACAGTGCTTCCCGCTCTGAAGCTTGCTTTTCCTCTAAGCACTGGACCAGATTTCTAGGGGCTCTGGTAAGTCTAAAATTTCATGTTTATAATTTCCATCTTTCACCAGAACTACTGCTATTGTCCCAAATTATCTTCAGTGTCTACTTCTGAACCCAATAAGTCCATCTCCCAAATCCATCCCTAAATTTACACTATAGTCTTACAAATCTCAATACATAACTGTAACTACTTTCTGCCTCTATCTAACACTCTCAATAGCTGCTTATGACATTCAGGATAAACATCAACTTTTCTGATCTTTCTCGACGAGTGGCTGTTTCAGACTGGTGTTCAAAACCCTTCAGAATCTGGCCTTCTGTTGCTCATCTCCATGTGCCAAACATTTCAGCCATAGTGAAATACTGCTTATTCCCTGAATATGCCAGGGGCTTTCACACCTCTTTTTGTCTTCTTTTCTTATGCCAGAATGCTTTCTATGATTCCTTATTCTTCAAAATTTATTTTGAATGTTGCCATATCCAAGAAGCTCTCCTTTATCACCTAGTGGTTTAGGAGTCCGTAGTGTGCTCCCCTCACATCTGGTACTAACCTCTTTCACATAGCAAGGAAGCTATCCCTTCCCAATATTCTATGAAGCCCTGACAGCAAAGACAAGCATTCTGTATTGAGGCCTGCCATAGTATGGATTCTTACTATTGGTCTCCTGACTGCATAAAAATGTATTCCTGTGATCCAAGCTTACTTCCTCGGTCCAGACTATGGAATACAGTAACTTTGTAAAATT
>RJWT010049790.1:0-10966 GCA_004365215.1 Cuniculus paca | reverse complement strand
TTGCACTTGCTGGGCAGGTACAGGGACCATGCTTTTCCCAAAGACCTGACCCTGGTGTTTCTAAAATCCCACCCAATATCCCCCTTAGCAAATCCACCATGCTGGTCTCCCTCCTCACTTGGAGTCTTGGCCCCTCTGGAGTCCAACATGTAACCTTACACAATGCAGTTCTGTCTGAGCCTCCAGCCCTCAGGCAAGGAGATGCACTGCAGAATGGAATGTAGCGATGTACACTAGGGCTTGGGGCCATCGCCTGGCCTGCTATGGTGCTTGAACCACCTACCCGGAACCTCAGGCCAACCCATAATAGCCAGGGGCCCTTCTGCTGTCAATATCAGTGCTTCAAACAAACCACTGCAATTTTCTAAAGGTTTAAATTCCAAAATCAGAATTAGGATAGGTTTAATACACAAAACATCTACAACAATGAGTTTAACAAAAAACACATTTGCTGAAAAGTTCCACTCAGAACACCTTATTTTCCAATATTAAATTTCCAAGGCAGGACGTGGTCACTTCCGTTTACTGTGCTATTATATCAGGAAATAGATGGTGCTGTTGCTGGTTTCAAGGAGGTTCTCACATAGAATATTTCACTGATTCACCTCCTCCTTCATCCTTCGCCCTACAGGAAACTGAATAGAAATCAGAAAGGTGAAATTATTTCCTTTGCCTTGCCAGAAGAAAAAACCCTTTAGGAGAGCTGGGGGCAGCATGGATCTGTAATTGTTGCTACTTGGGAGGCCAGGACAGAAGTTCGAAGGCAGCTAAGGCAACTTAGCTAGATCCCATCTCAAAAAACAAAACAAAACAAAACATCTTCATGAATTGAATAGTAAAGAGAAAAAAATTACCCCCTCTAAATAAACCACAGACTTTAGTTGAATCATGGGTGCTAGGCAAGTGGTCCAGCACTAAGCCATACCCTCAGCCCGAAACATCATCTTGATTTTTCTGCACAAATAAAATTTCAATAAACAAAATGTATTTAAAATTTTAAATCAAAGTTACCAATTTCCATCACATTGCATTCTTGCCAAGACTAAAGCTGTCTGGAGGGATTCCTTCCCTCCACCCGCTCTGAGGACTTGCTCTGCTATGTGCAGAAATGATGCTTCTTCTATATTAAGATGCTTCTTTGTCCTGAGAGGAAACACACAGTAGTTTGTACCCTGATCACCCTGCAGTGACCCTCTCCTGATGGGAAGCCCAGGCAGCATCTGAGAAGGGTGGGGGTTCTAACTGCAGAGGCAGAGCCCCACCACAGCTGACAGATAGTTCTGGGCAGGGGACAAAGAGGCCCACAGGGACTCAGGGGTGCAAAGGAGAGATCAAAAATTAAAACACAGAACACTGGTGTCGAGTGCAGATGGAGGAAGTGGCAGGGCCAACTAACAAATCAGCCATTTGTGTGGTTAGCTAAAGCCCAAATAGAACAGGAAATTAATCCAGCATGGGGAAGACTCACATTCCAATTGTTGGAACAAGACAAGGGGAACCCACCCCAAAAATGAAGTAAGACCAGAAAAATGGCAGTAAAAACATGCAAGACTCAAAACAGAGTAAATGGCCGTGATAGACAGCCAAGGAGCCAGAGAACAGGCTAGTCAACAAGGTTTCAATAGCTGTTTAGAAAAGCGAGGCTCACTAGGGCCACTGAAGAAAATAATGGCAAATAAAGCCCTTAGCCAAAAGACAAGAAATCTATCAAATCAAAAGTAATGCTCCCATAAATTTTCCTTCGATGATAAAAGGATCAGCAAAATCAACTTCCCAGCTACCCAGAAAGGCATACCATCACGGCCCCACACTTCCAAACAGATAAACACCTTTGCAAAGATGGCTAACAAATGCTCCAAGTCCAGAAACACAGAATGAGCAGCAGGAAATGGAACCTGGCAATGTTTTTGGAAGACGATGAGCCAGAACAGTCAGCTGCAGACAGATGTAGCAGACAGAGAATGTGGTAGAAGAAAAAAGGTCAGGAAGGGACCTACTCCAAACTGGGGGTTGGCCAGCCTGGGGCTCAGGACATCCACTAGACTACAAACCCTTCAGGCCTGGCTGTGACATTCCCTGGCCAGATGCTGAATTGGCCAGAAAGGAACACACATCTGGCCCCAATTTATCTTTCAAGAAAAGGCAACAGGGGAGAAGGACAAGAAGGAAGTAATAGATGCCATGTCCTGGATCCCTTGTGGCAGGTGAAGACAGAACCCAGTTCCATCCATTGCCAGCTAACAAATGAAGGTGCAGATTCCTCCTGGTATCCACCTGCGGGTCCTTGGAGAGATACAAAGCAGGCAGAGGCCAGTGGGCTCTGCAGGGCTCAAAAACTCAACTGAAAACAAAACAAAACAAAACAAAACAAAACAAAACAAAACAAAACAAAACAAAACAACTGTTCTCAGAGATTTGGTATCTTTTGCTTGATATGTGCTTTGGGACTAATTTTTTTACCAGGCCCCAAATCATTAACAAAACCATTGATTACAGTTTTGGCAATCGTTATTTAAGTCATTACTTAAACTGTTGGATGCAATAAACAGATATGACAGAATGGCAAACAGCTGAGATTCCACCTCCAAAGCCCAAGAACACAGTGTCAGCGAAGGAACACAGCCGCAGTGGATCTAAATGGCCTCGGCCCGGTCTTCAGATGTGAACTGTGCCTGATAAATCATTCATATGTTTTCTTCCTGTTTTTGTAATTGCATGGGGCCACTGCACTAAATTTTTACATAGCTGTCGTGCCTTCCATGCTGCCCCCCACCCCCCGCCACCTTAATTCTTCTTAATTGTGGTCATGCCCATTCTGAAGCTCAAAACATTTGATTTCTCTAGTGGAATTCACACCGCTTTCAAGTGGACTTTTAATATGAAATACATGTATTAGTGATGTGAAAACTAATTTGTATGTGGCAAACTTTTTATATGTGACATCAGCTGCCTTAATTCATACAGGTGTTTACACATAGTATTACAGCTGTCAGTTATATTCCGCCCCCCACAGTCTCTTGGAATACATGTTCGCTGAGACTGAACACATAAAATGGGCAGTGTTCAGGCGTCCTGCAATACACAAGGGTCCACACATGGTGCCACACAAAGGCCCCAAGACACAAGGTTCACTGTGGCCAGGGTCTGGTGTTGGGGTGGAAGCTCTGTGTTATCATCTCACCCCAGGCCTCAATGGGAGGCTCTATTCTGACCCCTGTGGCCCAGATGTGGGCCCCTTGGACCCTAATCTTCAAATTTGTCAGCAATCATGAATGCTAAAGTAGCCGAAGCACTATGCTGAGCGCCAAAGGTTCACATCCTTGGCATTGCTGACGTTTGGGGCTCGGTGTTCTTTCTGGTGGAAGCATCCTATGCATAGTACTATATTTAGCAACATCCCTGGCTCTACCCACTAGATGCCTGTGAGAACCTTACTCTCTAAATATGATAACCAAAAATGCATCTAGACACTGGCAAAGTCCCCAGAAGCCACAGTACTACAAATGGTCTCACTATGAATAGAGTGAACACAATGAAGAATATATTGGGAAATTCAGGGTGACAAAGGATTTCCTACACACAATTGGCCACAGGGATCTTACTAGTAATGATCTGTGGGGTGTGCCATAAGTGTGACCTAGGGATGCACTGTGAACTGCATAAAATCACTCTACTCCTCCATTAATTTTTCTGTTTAAGAGCTCTGTCCTGGTTCTTCCTACCACAGCATCTCTGTATCACCTGGGCTGTTCCTCCTCATCAGCTATAGATCCAACAAAACAGAGAGCTCCAAGAGGTAAGATGTCAAGGCACAGAGTTGCAGTGGCCCAAAATCTACTATCTACAGGTACAGTTTACTTGTCACCGTCTCCTATAATAGGTGCACATTCTCTCCAGGTCCCAAGGCAGCCCTGCAGCATACAGATACAGCTGGATTTTGTTCATAGCTCTTCATTTCCTAGAGCTCAGACCTTGCTACAACTCAGTCCATCTAGAAATGAAGCATGTTTCTAGGGATATGTCTTTACTTACAACTGTGGCCAGGAACCTTTACCCACTTTCTAACTCAAACACTGACCTATTTTTACAGTGACCACAGGACTGGTGTAAAGAAGTCTGTCCCAGTGTATCTAGTGCAAAACTAAACTGTGTCAACTGCAGAACCAAGAACCAACCCTACAACTCTACTATGACCACCTTACAAAGAGCTGAGAAAACAATTAAGTGGGAACCTTGACTCATGAACTCAACCCATGCAAAGTCCATTCCAAGAGTGAAAGCTAAAACAATCAAACACCTAAGAGGAAAATACAGGAGTACAACTGAAGATCCTGCGTAGGAATTGATGACTAAAATGAGACATCAAAGCACTAAAACTGGGCATCATGAAAAAAATTTCTGCTCATCAAAATATTCCATTAAGTGAGAGAAAATACAAAGTGGGAAAAGAAATTTCAATATAAATATCCAACACAGGATTAGCATTACTTATCAAAAATTTTCATACCTTCAGTATGCTACTGTTATAGCTTATATCTAGGTTTCTCACCCTGAAGCCTTATGCAGTGGTAAGTGGGGCTTTTTCAGAGTGGCTGAAGCTAGAGTGTATGACACTGGGATTGATTCACTGTTCAATGCTAGGATCAAGGGCACTAGGATTAAGGGTGTGATCAAGGGTACTAGGATTAAGGGTGTGAATACTGTCCGCCTTAAATAGCTGGGGTAAAACACAAGGGATAGAAAGAGCTGTAGTCATCCCTTATTGTTTTGCTATCTTCTTGCCATAAACTGTTTCCCCTCTGCCATGCCTGTCTGCCATGCCACCCTGCCTTGGAGCCAGCCAGGGATGGACTGAAACCTCTACAAACTGTGAGCTAAATAAAATTTTTTCTCTTTATTTTTGGGTACCATTAACTTCTTGGCCTTTTGGCGAAGATCAAGTGTATCTTCAGGTACCAGGTATTTTGTTTCAGCAATAAGAGAAAAGTAAGATAGCTAAGGTTTCATACCTCCCCACTCCAACACAACACATGTGTTAGAAACTTATCAATGCAACAGTGATGGGAAGAGGCTCCAAGGAGAGGTAGGTAGGCCAAAGGGCTGCAAACTTATAAATGCACTAACCCCTTTATTACAGAAAGTGGGCTCACATAAAAGGGTAAATTCTGTCCCCTTTCTTTGCTCCCTCTTTACCCTTCTGCCATAAGACAACACAGCAGAATCATCCTCGCATGCTGGGCCCCTGATCCTGAGACTTCCTAGCCTCTAGAACCATGGTTTCTGTTTATCATAAGTTACTCAGCCTGTGGTATTCTCTTTCAGCAGCATAAAATGGATTAAGACAGTAAGAAAAGGACCAACAAACCAATTTAAAAAAACAAAACACAACAAAACAAAAATAAGACTTGACAGGTACTTCTGAAGAATACCAAAATGGCCAATTAAGGTGTAAGAAGGTGCCCGGTTTCTTAGTCATCAGGAAAACACGCTGAGATGCTACTACAGATCCACCAGAATCACTAACAAATATGAAGATGACTGTGCTAAGAGTTGAAAAAAGAAGCCATGGGACATACTCCCCTGTGCAGCTAGCAAGAGCGTAAACTGGCACAATCATTCTAGAAAACCACTAGGCTGTTTCCACCAAAGCTGAACATTTGTATTCCAATGGCTGGACAATTCTAGGTATAAACTAGTGCACATGCATACCAAAGGCCAGGGACCCCAGTAACTGCATTCTCAATGGCGCCAAGCTGCCGAGTCCCACATGACCATGAATAGAATGGATGGATAAATTGTAGTACATTCCCAATGGTGTATCATAGAGTAATAAATTACCACTGCATATTGTATTTTCATTAAAAACAAAATCCCAGATGTAAAAAGCTTCCCCCAGGCTCTAGAGTCATATTACCTACACAGTGCCATCTCTAGCCTCAGCAGTCAGAAGACGCCCCGACCAAGTGTGCTTTAAGAGTCCACGTATGCTACATTCGTTCTGGGGAAGTGCACTAGGGCTCCAGCCCCAGCCCCCACTCCACTGCTCTCTTGGCACAGCAATCCCACCTGGTTTCCCTTAGGCCCCTGCACACTATGGGCTGGACTAAAAGGAGGGGTCAACACAGCTTCCGGGTCTAAGCCTCCATCTGTCAGGATCTCTTCATTGTCCAGCTCCTTCCCGAAGGCCTCTGCCTCTCTCTTCCTTCACCCCATACTCCTTCCAGTTCCCCCCACTCACAAAAAGCAGGCCCTGGGATTTGAGAGGCACAGCATGTCCAAAAAGCACAAACTTGCACCTATGAGCCCTCCTGCCACTCACCGACTTTGCGTTACAGGCGCACCTGGCCCAAAGGACCTCACAAAACCCTTGTCAGTCAGGTCAGTGCAGCTTTGGGACAGCTGAGAGAAAAACAAAACTGCCATCACAGCAGGGGTTAAGAAAATCATGTCCTTGCTGGTGAGAAGTGGCTCATTTCTCAGGAAATGTCCACAAACTTCCAGATTCTTCTCTGGAAGGTCTGAATGTCCTAAAAGTGCTTCCTTCCCAGACCTTCTTTTTCATCCCTTCCGCTTTAAATTGTCATTTCTGCCAAGAATCATTGGTTTCACTGCTTCCTGGTGACCCATTAATTATAATAACAAGAAATAACCCTGAAATGATGTCACACAAACTTTTACTTCCTCTAGTGCACGAACAGGTCAGGCCAGCTGCCCTGTGTATCCAGATGCTTCATGCCTCCATTTTGGAGAGAGAGAGAAAAAAAATTCATGACTCTCACCCGTCATGAAAATTTTTATGTTTCCAGAACACTCACCCCTAAGGTTTTATAAGTTAAATAAAAATAAAATGTGTGTCAGGCACCAATATCACCAAAATGCAGCCATTGTAGGAGGAAAACAAGCCACTGATTGTGTGAAGCTGTGCATGTACGTTTAGGCACATAAAGAAAAGCCACATTTTAAGACACATATAATGAGATGCAGGGTATAAAACACATTCAGTGTGTTTCCAGCATGCGTTAACTGAGGGGAGCTAGAGTTTACGTTTAGACATCTGGCGGGATACTGAGGCTATCTGTGTGTGACCAGGGCAATAAGGAGGGAGTGCTTCCCTTGCCCATATTTTTAGACTAATGGATAGAACTGGTGGTAAGATCTTTACTCATCTTCCTCACCTGACCTGGCAGCTAACACTCTTTGTTGTGTTTTAATTTTCTGAAGGGATAAAAGAAGGAACCCATGTCTAACTTTCTGGAAAGTTCTATGCTTGGAATTTCCAATTAAAAGAGCTCTCTCTGGCAGACCACTGGGAGCCTGCTCAAAAGAATGGAAACCTAGGTTAGCTGATGAAGTTGCCTATGAAAAAGCCTTGGGGATGAGCTGGCTGAGGCCCAGTCTGTGTCTCACACTATCACCTCAGTTTTTCCCCTCCTGTGTGTACCCTCAGCTCTCTTCTGTGCATTTAGTATAAACACAGCCACATTGAAGTCTGTCCTAGGATTTCAGCGCTTGGTATAATTGTCTTAGGTTATGGCTTCAAGAGCCAAGCCTGACCACACTTTTAGGCGACATCCTTGGAAGATGATGTCAGGATAAGGGCTGGCTACACTGAGGAGGCCATATAGCCCTCAGACCTCATGCAGAAACTAACTTCTCCAAGAACTCAAACAACCTGCTTTCTGAGTCAGTGGGTTTGGGTATCGAGATCAATAATTAAGGGAGTTTCTAGGGCTTATGTTCCTATGTTACATCAGCTCCTACATGTTGCCTGAAAGGATTATTTTTGTAGTCTGACAATTATTTTTCTAATAATACACGTAACTATTACCCATAAATTCCTTCCGCTGAAATTTTTGAGGCCACTCCATCACTCAGAATTACATATTCCAGAGTCACTCTGAGTCTCTTCTTCTACAACTTTTTAAACAAAGTACACTGGCCAGTCTCTGACAAATGCTATCAGTGTTGACTTCAAGGTACCTGGGAAAGGTACTGTTGTGAGGCAATGGGGGTCACAGCAGGGCCAGGCTGTGACAACATGTGCCAGAGCAAGGGACATTTAAGTCAGAATCCCCATCAGGTCCTATGGGGAGAGCTACCCCCAGGTGGATGTCTTTAGATATCTCCAGGAAAGTCATGACTCCCCTGATGTCTTAATGTGACTCTCACTAATGATGATACTTCTTTCTCCCATTGTAGTTTCCTACCACTTAATCAGAGCCAGAATGTTCTTTTTAGACCAACTGAATAGATGGGAGCCTGAGGCAGGAGGATCAAATTTGAGCCCAGATGGAACAAACTTAGACCCTGTCTTGAAAAAGGAAGGAGAGAGGGTCTGGGTACATAATTCAGTGTGAAGGCCTGGGTTTAATTTTCAATACCCCCCAGAACAAACAAACAAACAAGCAAGCAAGCAAACAAAAAAAGAGAATGAGCAGCCTAGCCTTCTGTTCTCAGAGAGTACAGTCTCTTCAGCCTCCCCAGGGACCTTCCAGGATCCAGCAGTGCCACTCCTCGTTCTGTGGTTGGCCTGCTGGTTTGTCTGGTCACTTGGCTGATAGAAAATGGCTGATGACATGGAAGTAGCATGGTTCTAGGCCAGTCCACATTAGCTGCCCACACACTTCCAGGGCAGTGGGAAGGGAACCCTCAAGAACATTCTCAATTTGTCAGTCGACCACCTCGGCAGCCTCCTTTCAAACTCTGACTGTGCCCCTTCAATCTGTGGGTTCTGCTTACAGATACAGAGATACACAAGCAGTGGATTAGATTCTGTAAGCTGTGAAGAAACAGTGAGGAAAGATCATTTTGAAACAGCTTGTTAATACACAGAAAATTAAAGCCCTGCCTGTAAGCACAGGGGTGGATCATGAACCAGCATTCCATTAATTATTAATTGTCCTGAAATGTCCCAACACAGACTAAATGGCCCATTCCCAGAGGAAAACATATTCTCATCAACAAAAGGAGACCAAAATATTTGTCATGGTTGCTAATTCGAATAGAATCAGTTCCAAAATTAGAACCAGTGACTACTTCAATGGTGAGTTTATTTATAAGACATTTTCTCAGATGAAACAGGGAGACTGATATAGAAACCACAAGGCCTGCTTCTGTGATGAAAACCTCTTCCACTATTAAGCGCTCTGTAGAGAAGCACTTATTTACACTCTTTAGGCAGAATTTTAAAACTGAGCCGGCACTCCCTCCATTACTGGTAACCATGCTAAACGGTTCTGATACTGTACCTGAGCATTTGCAGTGATCCTGTCAAATAAAATTTTCTTCCAAGTTAACTCTGCTGCATATTTATGCATTTAATATCACAGCTTCCTGCAAAGCGCACAAATCATTTTAACAGAGTGTAAATTTAACTACCATGAAAGCATTTTATACTCTGCTTAACTTCACAAAGGGGCCCATATCTATTTGGAGCAGATAAATCTTGCTTCCATGTAACTCCACTTAAGGGAACAGAAGTCAAAAGTTATAAAGAAAAATACACCCAATCTCCTCAGATTCGGGGGCAAACAAACATCTGCATCCTCAGCTTCGGGTCTGACTTTGTCTCCTACACCTCTTACCATGCATGAGTGGCCAGCAGCACACCTGGGCCAAGGAAAGAGGGTGAGAAGCCCAGGTCATCACAAATTCCCTACCAGAGAGGATCACTGTCCTCTGGCCATTCTGGAGCCACAGGCACTGATGACTACTGACTTCAAAATACCCTCCAAACTGCAAGGGACTGAGATCTGCACTATCCTGAGTGCCATCATTGGAAATGTGATCTTTTCTAAAGTGAACTCAACGCCCCTGTGCCAAAAGGTCCCCAGATGTACACAAGAAATGTAAAAAGGAAAAGAAGAGCACAAAAGAAGAAATCCATGCGCACAGCAGCTGAAGTCATAAATTATTTACTGAATGAAGGAACCTTAGCCATGGTCCATCTGGAAGGGGGCAGATGTGGGTCTTGTCAAACTGAGCCCAAAGGTGGACAGACAGCAGGCGCTCTATGGGCCTCAGACACCTGAGGCCGCAGCCTCTGGATCCACAGGCCACTGCCACACTGTCATTTTCAGAGCATGTAATCCCATACACAACCACTCCCACCAATGAGGAACCCTTAGCATTTCCTCCACCTCCCAGACATAGTGTGTAAGACACACAAGACCATGTACAGGACAACATGGGGGAGGATGACATTCATGCATGTCACTTTCCGGTTCAAAAAGACAAGATCACATAGCCTGCCTGCAGGACACCCCGGTCAAATCTTAAGCAATTTGAGCATGAAAATAAACAATGATAGCAGCAGATAGAATATACTGAATTAAGTTAAGAACCCAGCAGTCCTCACAGGTAAAATTAAGTGTAAGTAAGGGGAAAAGGTAAAAAGTAAATGTAGAAGAAAAGATGGAACTGAAAATGGCCACTTAGCAATCATCCTAATTACCAATTCAGATGACAACTGTCAAAGAATGTTGAGAGCAGTGAGGAAAGTTTGAAGATCAGCAAACTATTATATAATCTCAAAAGCATCTCTTCACAGCAGATATATTAATTATAAAGGAAAAAACAATAGCTTTACAGTAGAGAAAGCAGACAATTACCACTTTAACTTAGTGATCAAAGTTAACCTCGTCAGTAATAAAACAATGTGGTCCCAGCCACTATGACCTTCCTGTGGCCTAGGGGCAGGGTCTGGCCACACTGCAGCCAGGCTGGCTGCCCTCCTTGCCCAGACAACACATGTAGTGGCTCCAGAAAATGACATGGCTCCCGAATTCCCATATCCTGATACCAAACGGGCACTTCCACTGTTCAGCTCTCCTCTGGTCAGTAGCTGCTCCCCCCAAATTCATTTCTTCTGTAACCAACCTTGACTTTCCATTACATCAATTCTTATACTAATTTAATATGCTTCTTGCCCCAGGTAAAGTTTTCAGCTAATCCTGACTGCCCCGTG
>RJWT010049789.1:0-10950 GCA_004365215.1 Cuniculus paca | reverse complement strand
TACATTTGATTCATACACTTTTCATTTTATTGATAAAGAACATCCAGAATAACAACTTTACACTATGTTTTGCTTTTACATGTTTAAGTGACATTATATTAAAAATAACTTAGGTTAGCCTGAGGGTTTTTTTCTCCCTTCCCTTTAAAATGGCGCTCTGTGCCTTATTCAAAGTAGGGAAGTACTCACCTGAAGAAAAAGTTTGAGGGGCGGACTTGACTGCTTGGGTTTCCCATGTGGTCAGTGAAGCCAGTGACCTTGCCAGAGGGGCACCATGGGGCTACAGGTGTTTATGGAAGTGCTTGGAAAACAGCAGGATGCAGAATGATCTTATTTCTTACTTTCCAGCCATGCCATCAGAAACACCCGCTCCAGTTCCATCTTCACTACCTTCCTGCTAGAAATTTCATTCAACTGACTTCAAGAACACCAGTGGAAAAAAAAACACCAAGCAGGGCAAACAATTAAACAGAGGGAAAAGGTAAAGAACCAACAGCAGAAAGATAACATGACAAAAATAAGCCAATATATACCACTTATAACCAGTAATGTAAATGGCCACAATTCACCAATTAAAAGAAACAGACTGGCAGAATGGATCAAGAAACAACATCCAACCATATTCTATATACAAGAAACCAATCTAATCCAAAAGGAAATTCATAGACTGAAAGTCAAAGAATGGAAAACAATACTTCATGCAACAAGAATCCAGAAAAAAGCAGGTGTAGCTATTCTATTTGCAGATAAAGTGAATTTCAAGCTAAGACTGATTCAGACAGATAAAGAAGGTCACTACATCCTCATAATGGGAACAATCCAAGAGGAAGAGATAATCATAAATGTATATGCAACAAATACAGTGCACCCAACTATATAAAACAAACACTAACAGACATGAAAAATCAAATAAGCCCTACTACAATTGTATTGGGAGACCTCAGTACTCCACTGTCACAAAAAGACAGATCAACTAGACAAAAAATCAATAATGAAATATTAGAACTGAACCAAATTTTTGAGCAAATGAACTTAGTATATGTCTATAGAGTGTTCCACACCACAACATCAGAATACACATTCCTCTCAGCTGCATATGGGATGTTCTCCAAAATATACTATATACTGCTCATATGACATGCTTAAGTAAATGAAGAGGAATTGAAATTATCCCATGCATACTATCAGACCACAGTGCAATGAAATTGGAAATCCAAGCCAAAGGAAAGCACAAGAACTTCATAAACACATGGAAATTAAATAGCACCCTACTGAACAACCAATGGGTCACAGATGAAATTAAAGAAGAAATTAGACAGTTTTTACAGCTAAATGATAATGACAATACAACATTCCAGAACTTGTGGGACACAATGAAAGTGGTCTTAAGAGGGAAATTCATAGCAGTAAATACCCATATCAGGAAAACAGAGCAAGCACACATAAACAATTTAATGTTGAACCTCAAACTCCTAGAAAAAAGAAGAGCAGGCTAAATTAAAAGCTTTTACAAGGGAGGAAATTATAAAAATCAGAGCAGAAATTAACACACTGGAGACTAAAAAAACAATACAAAGAATCAATGAATCAAAGAGTTGGTTCTATGAAAGATTAAACAAAATTGACAAACCCTTAGCCAACTGTCTTGGCTACTTTTCTCACGTTGCTGAGACAAAATACCTGATGCCCAAAATGAAGGAAAGAAAGGTTCATTTATTACAGTTTTTGGTGGTGTCAGTCCATACTCAGCTGGCTCCAAGTCAGAGGGGAATGGCTGAGGGGCAACCATTCATAGTGGTCCACAAGAATCAAGAGTGAACAGGGCAGAAGAGGAGGAACACGCCTTCTTCCCTCCCTTATATAGTACATTGGCTCCACCCCTGGGTGAGTGCAGCACTCACACTGCTAATCCCAGCACTAGACAATGAACCAATCACAATGCTAGTTCAGCCACCTCCATGACTGCACTCTGAGTGCACTCTGATATTGTAAGATGTTTATTAGTCTATGTATGTGTTATCTGTTTTTCCAGTCTGTTTGTAAGAGGTTATTATGAGTCAACTGAGCTAGTGATCATGTTACAGGCAGCTGAGTTAGTTAGAACTATTACAGGCAGCCAGACAGGGCTGGGCCCTTGAAGGAGCCAGTGCAGAAGACCAGATACCATGTAACCTTGGAGGAGACAGACACCTCTTGCTGTGGGCCAGACCTCAAGACAAAAGGCAAAACAAATGCAACCACACCCTAATCATAAACATCAGGGATTGATATTCTAAATAGGTATGGATCACCTTGAGGAAGCCAGGAGTCACCATCCCAACCCCCTACAGGAAGAGTCACTGCTCTTTAAGCATGCCTGCTTGCAACATGACTCGCTTCCCCATTTGTCCCCAATTTAATCAATTTTACCTGAACAATTAATCTTATTCGTTGCCATATGTCCCACCTCATGCCTGCCTACCTTGCGAGTTCCCATTTTTCCCCATCTTGTACCCATCTCATCTATTGGTTTTGCTCTATAAAAGTCCCTTAAAGACAAAATCTTTGGTAACCCACTCAGGAACCCTTCTGATTCTCTCTCAGACAGAAGCATTCTTTCTCTCAATAAATATATTCTGCTCTTAACCTCTGTTGTTCCTAAAGTTCATTCTTCAATGTTAGAGAACACAAACTCATACCAGACATCCAGTAGGTTGGGAATTTCACTCTCCTATACCAATCGTTCACATGTGAGCCAAAAGTAGAAGTGCTCATACAGAAGTGCCCAAGTGGCATGGAGTGCCTAAGAAACACCCTGAGGGCAGGGGTGCTGAGGTGAACAGATGTTTATCCCCCAGAACACTGGGCATAAAAAGTGCACTAGTTCAGCAAACGGGCATAATGCAAATGTTTAAATAGCCCCTGGAGACTTAGAGCATTCTCCTGGACACCCACAAGCTATATGCTTGTTTTTATGTCTGTTCAAATCTGTACAGATCATCTGTCCATGTTTATCCATTTGTCCATTCTGTGAACAGATGTTCTTTTTATTTGAGCTCAACAATCTTTTGTCTTTTCCCTTTTCTTTTGCATTTTCAGATCATTTAATCAAAGCTTATTTAAGTTATAGATTTAGAAAGCATGCTTCCACCTGGGTTGCCAGTTGGTCAAAATGATGCTAAAACTTGTTATGTAAATGTAATATATATGGTTGACTTGAGAGTTTATTTATCATTAATTATTAGTTTATTTATTTTTAATATTAATTAATATTTATTGACTTAAGAGTCTCTCATTGTTTAAAAAATTAATGGGTTAAATGTTATGACTGGGTTTTTCATAAGTCATCAAAAAATTATTAAAATGATTTAAAAAATCCCTTGGGGTGGGAAGAGATTATTGGATAGGACTTCAACTGATGAATGAGAAAGTGGCTGCCTGGTAACATTTAACCAGTTCTTGTTCATTGATCAGAGGCCCCAGTGATCTCCATAGCCTTATGGGAGACACTCCAGCTAAAGTTATAAAAATATATTATTGTAATATGTTCACATTGATCATCATCAAACAGAATAATACAATAAGGTTTTTGATTTAAAGATAATATAATAATCAAGATCCCAGAAATTCAGCACAAGAAAAGATTATTAAAGGCTGTTAGAGAAAAGAAAACAGATTACCTATAAAGGAAAACCCATCAGAATCACAGCAGACTTCTCAACACAAACCATCAAGTCAAGAACAGCTTTGAGTGAAGTGTTTCAAGTCACGAAAGAAAACAACTTCCAATCCAGACTGATGTGCCCTGCAAAACTATCTTTAAAAATTAATGGAGAAATAACACACTTCCATGATAAAGAACAACTGGAGGAATTCATGACCACAAAACCAACCCTACAAAGAGTTCTGAAGGATATTCTAAAGAGAGATAAAGATGACCATAGTTCCAGGAACAGCAGCAGAGGAGGATGACCGAGCAGGGCAGACAATTCAACAGAGAGGAAAGTGGGGGGCCAATGGCAGGAAAATAGCATGTCAGAGATGAGCCAGTGCATGTTGGTCATAACCGTTAATGCAGAGGGCCTCAATTCACCAATAAAAAGAAACATGGGCAGAGTGGATGGGGAGACAAGATCCATCAACATGCTGTATAAAAGAAACACATCTGACAGGAAAAGAAATTCATGGACGGGAGGTCAGAGAAGACAATGCTTCATGTGACAGGGACCCAGAAAAAAGCAGGCGGTAACTTACAACTGCAGAATGGATAAGAAAGATAAGGTATTTTTATACAGTGGAAAGCTACTCAGCTATAAAGAAGAATAATCACGAGGCTCTTGTAGGTAAATAGATGCAACCTGAGATCATGCTTATGAGTGAAATGGTTTGGACTCTCATGGGTGAACATCATGTTGTCTCCCTAGCATAAAAAACTGGAGTTACTGGGATTCAAATGTACAATAGATACTGTGAAAGTGAAAGGGAGGAAACATCTGAAAAGGAAAGCTGGTATCCAGTGTTAATTTCTTATTATCTTGTTTTGAAATCCTGTATCATTTTCATTGTTTTGTTTCCTTTGGTTTTAGTCTGTTTTGTTTTGTTTGATTTTATTATGTGTGATATGATAGGCAGCTATTTTGAAGATAACAAGAGGCATTATGGTGGCCATTGTTGATTTCCTATTATCCGGTTTTGAAATAATGTATTGCTTTCGTTGTTTTATTTTTTTTATTGGTTTTATTCTGTTTCATTTGGTTTGGTTTTATTCTCTTTAAAATAAAATAAAAACAAAAGTTTCAGTACCAAGTTGTTTCTCTCTGGAGGTACTGCAGTATCTGTCTTTGAACTTGCAGTTTGCCTTAGTAGTTGAAAATGTTCCTGCTTAACAAAATTCCATGAACTATATGCAAAGTAATACTATAGAATTTTATTGATGGTTTGATAATGACAATGCGACTACCTGCCAGGGTTGTTTGAAGGTTGCTCAGTGGCAAAGCTGAAGAAATTTCATACCACTTACTTGAAAGTAATCATTTGTTAGAATTGACAGGTACCTTTTGAAAACTACTAAAAATCTTTCTTAGCCCTGCCAAGACAGAGTAGTTACAGATGGCAGAAGACAAATGAAATGACAAAGGAAATGCCATATCCGGATTATTTAAAAACAATTTTTAAAAAAATTTTTGTTAGTATCTTCAGGATACTTAGCACATTGCTGGTAGTGAAATCTGCTACATAGTATTAACCTAGACATAATGGAATTAATTGTGCTTAAATATAGGAACGAGGTAAAATAATATTGCTTAAGTACAGAAAATACAGACTGTGATGCTTTTAGAAAGGTAGAAAGTACATAGTTTTCTTAATGAGAAAGATCTGAGTCTCAGCTCCCACCTGTGATTTACTAGCTGTTCAGCTCTGGACAGGTTAGCCAGGCCTTAATATCTTCATTTGCAAAATAAAGCTAGTTCCCCAAAAGACTTAAGAGAATGCTGCAGGAGATGACCAGCACATACATAATAACAGGAGGTTAGTTAGCTCTCCTTTCCTTTGTGAGAATAACGTGATCGTTATTAAATGGATTGATAAATAAAACTGTGTCGTAGGGGCTAAGCAGGAGCCAGTGCACTTGTGTTCAATCAGGGATGAAATAGCTAAGAAAAAAGAAATTAATATACCGGATTCTGATTTAAAGAAAAACTAATGTGAGCAGGAGTCCTGGAGAACAGTTAGATTACTGCAGTGGGAGAAGAAAAGGTAAAGGAAGTTGTCAGTAGCCCAGCTCTATCAACCTCAGTTTGTTGATTCTTTGTACTCCTATGTAGGCCCCATGGGTATCACAAGCAGAGGTTGCAAAGCACACACAGTGTACACCAGACCCCCACTTAAAATACGACTGATAGATAACTTTTTAATTCAACCAACCTCAATTTAGAGAAACTATGTTCCCTGATGAGTAACTATTCTTAAAAAATTATTTCTACATATTTTGAGACAGGGTCTTATTTGCTATATAGCCCAAGCTGGCCTCAAATTGATGATCTTCCTGCCTCAACCTCCAAGTGCTGACATTACAGGTGTGCGTCACCATACCTGGATTATTTTCTAGATATAAAAAAAAAGGTTGCCCTCCTCACTGGCCTCTTTCATCACTGGAGATAAACAACTGACAACTTGCGTGACTGTTCCTTTACCCTGTACCAGTATATAATTGGTGAATGAAGTTCAAAGTGCATCTTTAAGAAAGTTTCAAACAGGCATTGTAAAGTAGTAATGTCATAACACGCAATCAATAAAAGAATTTCTAAATAAAAGAAATTATTTGTGCACATAATTTAAAGAAATTACAGCTCCTCAAAAAAGAGAAAAGTTGAGGGGGGATTTAGTCCTGAGACGTACAAACAAGGCGAGTCCTGCAGCCTTGCCCAGGCAACGTGAAAGTGTGCTGAGAACAGCCCAGTGCTAAAATTGATAATAGCACTTAGAAACAGATTAAAGAGAATAAAAGGACTCAGGATTCAACTGGAGAGTAGAAGAGAACTTTCTATTTCACCATCTTCAGGATCGCAAAATGGTCAGTAGGTTCATGAAAACCAATAAAAAGCTGTATTTGCAACCAACATGAATCCTAATTGGAAAGTAAAATTAAATCTTCCTTTTAAGGTTGAATCTTTTAAAATGCGAGTTACTAATAAAATGGATATATTATTCAGAGACCAAAGAATGAATTGCTGATACAACGTGCAAAAGACAAAATACAGTACATCCTGTATGATTATGTACACGGAGCTCAAAAAAAAGGGCACTACAGTGATTGCTTTGGCAGATTGATTGGGAAAGGATAGAAAGGAACTTTCTGGAGCAGTGGAAATGTCACCTAGGACATGTACAAAGGTGTGTACACTTAAGAAACTTGTAAATTTAGATCTGTGCATTTCACTGTATGCAAATTTTACCTTAATCAAACATCCTTTCATTTCTACACACACACACACACACACACACACACACACACATACAAAATAACAACAAGGTAGCCTATGCTTATACCTCATAGCTAAGTTAAATGAATGGTAGCAATGTTGTATAGGACAAAGGGAGAACCAGGAATACTCAGATATAAAGTAGTTGGACTATCTGTGAAGGGGTATACTTTTATTTGAAGAAGATTTGAATTAAACTGAACACACTGGCACACACCTATAATCCCAGCTACTTAGGAAACTGAGGCAGGAGAATTACAAGTTTGAGACCAGGCTGGGCAATTTAACAAGATATGTCTCAAAATAAAATTAAATTCAAAAGGACTGGGGATGCAACTCAATGGTAAAGTGTTTGATTAGCATGTGTGCTCAATCCTCAGAACTAAGAGAGAGAGAGAGAGAGAAAGAGACAGAGACAGAGACAAGGACAGAGACTAATTATAACTGTATATTATAAACTTGCAAATTCAAAAGCAACACTTTTATTAAAAAATTATAATTGATATGCTAAGGGAGAAGCAAAAGTGGTGTTATATAAAATTCTCAGATAAACCAGAAAAAGAGTGACAAAAAAAGAAGTAAAGAACAAAGTCAAGCTGGGTGTGGTGGCGCATGCTGAGGCAAGAGGATGGTTGCAAATTGGAGACCAACCTGGGTTACAAAGTGAGTTCAAGACCAGCTTGAACTGCATAGCAAGACCCTGTCTCAAAAAGACCAAAAAAAAAAAAAAAGTCAGTAAACAGAAAACAGTAACAATGGTAAGAGATTAATCCACCTATATCAATAATTACATAAAATATGCAATTTAAGAATAGATACTGTCAGAGTGAATGAAAACAAAACACAGTTATACATTGTCAATAGAAAACTCATATTAAATATCATGCCAGAGATAAATTAAAAGTGGAGGGATGGAGACAGTCATACCATGCTAACTAATCACTAATTTAAAAAGCTGGAATAGTTGTATAATACTGGACAAAGCAGACTTCAGAGAAAGAAAAAATATTCAGAATAAAGCGGTGGAATTGTAATGATACTCAGTTCTCCAAGAAGACATAATAATTGCTAACCACATATGCTCATAACAATGGTATCAACATACATGAAACAAAAAATAATAGTACTTCCAGGGGAGGCAGACAAATCCACCAGCATAGCTACAGATTTCAACATCCCCAATCAGCAAATGACAGATCCAGCTGGCAGAAAACCAGGGGGACCCAGCAGAACTGAGCAGCACCATCGCTTGCTTCAGTGGGCATCTGCAGATTTCATCATGCAACAACAGCAGAATTCACATTCTTTTCAATCTCACACAGAAAATTTACCAAGATTGACCACATTCTTGGTAGCAAAGCACATCTTAACAACTTTTAAAAAATCTAAATCACCCAAAGCATGTTATCAGATGACAATGGAGTTAAACTAGAAATCAACACAGAAAATAGAAAAACCCAAAATTCTTGATGATTAAACAACATGCTTTATAAATAAAATTTATAAATCAAAGAAGTTTCAAGAAAAAAAATTGGTTTAGTTTTCTTTTTTCATTGTAAGTTTTTTCCTTTTAGCTTTTTGGTTTTTTCTATTTTCTCAAAAGAAATTTAAAGATATTTAGAACTAAAAGAAAAAATATAAGTTATCAAAATTTGTGGGATACACCAACAGCAGTGCTTAGAGGGAAATTTTTGCACTGAGTGAATATATTAGAAATGAAGAAAGATCTAAAATCAGTAATCTAAGTTTCGGCCTTAGGGAAGTCGAAGAAACAGCAAATTCCCTCCCGAGACAAGAGAGAAACAGTTTAAAAGCTAAAGAAAGAGAATAAAAACAAAAATAAAAATTAATAAAGAAGAACTGATAAACAGTAGATCCAAATAATAAATTAAAACCTTTAATTTTTTGAAAAAATATGCAAATCACTATTTTATTTGCTCAAGAAAAAGAAAGCACAAATATAAAATCTTAAAAATATTAAACGACTTGGGAGGCTGAGGCAGGAGGGACCCTGAGAGTTTGAGACCAGCCTGGGCTACAAAGTGAGCTCAAGTCCAGCCTGAACTGCAATGCAAAACCTTGTCAAAAAAAGAAAGAAAAGAAAAAAAGAAAGAAAGAAAAAAGAAAAGATAGAAGATTATCTTAAACACCAAGGTACCACTTTTCATGCCCCTATGAAAATTGGAAGTGGATAACTTCCTCAGGAGTGCAGTCCATGAAACTGATTCAATTTAGGGCAAGACAATTTAAGTACACTAAGTTCCACAGAAGTACAGAAAATATTATTAAGGAATTTCTACATAAAAAAATGAACCAAGTGCTCATGGTCTCATAGGGTTACTTTACCAAACCTTCAAAAGCCAGATAGTCACAATAATTCACTAATTTTTTCCAGAGCATTGAAAAGAAAGGAAAACTTAACTATTTTTTTAAAAGAAGTATAACATTGATGCCTATATCTGATACAGTATAAAAATAAAATTATAAATATTACTTATAAATATCGATGCAAAAGTTCTAAGTAAAATACTAGTGAACAGAATCCAGCTCCACATTATGAGAATGATACAACATAGCTAAGTGAAATTTATTCCAGGAATACAAGCTGATTAAATATTAGTAAGTGAACTAGCCACATTTATAAATCTAAGGAGAAAAGCCACATGTTGATTTCTATGGATGCTGAAAAAAGTCGCTGACAGAATTCCTCACCCACTGCTGCTGTGAAATGTCAATTAGAATTACACTAAAATAATCATTTCTCATCTATCATAATTTTTTTCAAAATATAATAGTATGCGCATGGTGAGACATAGGATAAATACCATGTACACTGCTGGGATGAGAATTAGTACAATCTTTGTAAAAATTTTGGGTAGCATTTAACAAAACTACATATGCCTTTACCATTTAAATCAGCAATCTTGTTTTTAGAAATCTACCCTGGCAATGTACTTCCAACAATAAGAAAATACATTTGGACAAGTGTCAATATTGAAGCATTGTTTGCAATTGCAGAATATTTTAAACCATCTAAGTGCCATACATATTACAGAGGTTAAATGAAATACAGTATTCATAATAGACTACCAGGAAGTTATAAAGAATAAGGAAGTGGGCTGGGCGTATAGCTCAGTGTAGCTTGGTACACCTCAGAGCACTTGCATGAGGCCCTGGGTTTAATCCCTGCACCACCAAAAGGAGGAAAAAGAATGGGGGGAAAACTCTATGAATTGACATCATTTCCAGAATTTATTGTGAAGTTTTTTTAAGAAAACAAAGTGAAAAAGATGGTCTACTATACATTGTGTAAGAGAAAAAAATAAGAAAATACATATATATCTTATATGAGCAAAAATAAACCACAAACAATATATTGAGATTTGAAACCTATAGGGCAAGTCAGGAAACAGATGAAAAAGACAAGGGAAATAGGGGTGAGAGAAACATACTTTTCTAAACATAATTCTTGGCACAGTCTAGATTTTTGAGTCATGTTAGTGTTTTATATACTCCAAAAAATAAAAATAAAACAAAATCAACTAAAATTTTTATAAGAACTAACATTTAACACATATAAAAGCCAGACATGGTGGTGCATGCTTGTAATCCCAGCACTCTATCGTGCCAAGGCAAGAGGATGGCAAGTTTGAGCTCTGCTTGGGTAACTTAGCAATTTAATGAGACCCTTTCTCAAAATTTTAAAAAGTAAATAAAAAGGGGCTGGGCATGTAGCTCAGTGTGAAGGCCCTGAGCCTGTATACCCCCAAAAATTGTTAACCAAATTAATAACATAACCACATTGAATAGGGATTAGGGAAAGAACTCAAGTAATGTTTAAACAAAATACTAAGCTCTAATTAGTAGCCTTCCTCTTCTCAGAGGCATAAATTAACTCTTCTGAGGTACTTTATGTAGATTTTAGGATTGAGCAAATAAAAACATATTGTGTAAAATAGAAGTGTGTTAATTAACTTTCTTGTTGTTG
>RJWT010049788.1:0-10949 GCA_004365215.1 Cuniculus paca | reverse complement strand
CACATCACCTTTCCAAGCATCTCTAAATCCAGTCAAGTTGAAAATCTCAAGTGTCTCACATTGTATACAGAGAAGTCAGTGATGCCCTTACCCTCACCTTTTCTCTTTATTTATACATTTCTTTGACTTTTGAGGAAAAAACTTACCAATATGAATATAAGGTCCTCAGACTGACACAAAGGTCCTTCCACAGTTGTTTACCACCTGACTAACGGAAGGGAGAGCCCCTCTGTTCATATCCATCATAATAGGCTCCTGATCGCTCCTTCTTGACTATATTTGCTCAGCCCCAAAGTGTCTTGTTTTCATTTTTACCCAACAACTAAATAAATAAAATAATTTTCAAAGGTTGGTTCAAATATGCTTTCTCCATGGATTCCACTTTGATGGGTTCATAATTTGCTTGCTTTAATCTTCTAGGTCTTTGAATTTTTCTTAAGAGCATATAGGATACTTGATGTTATGTTTATGGAGCTCATGAACTCATGTATCACACTATATTGCAATGACCAAAAGCCAATGTCATAGTCATCCTTCTAGATGGCTCCAAGGGATCCTCCCATTCTGGTGTTCATTTTCTAGTGTGCTCCTCTCCCACAGACTAGGACTGAGCCCATGTGACCAGTAGAATACTACAAGAATGATGATCCATGGTTAACTTGTTAGGCTTTAAAAATGTATCATAGCCTTAGCCTTGGGCTGTTGAATTTCTGACTCTTAGGGTAGCCAGCTACCACGCCATGAGAGGACTGACATGGTCCTGTGGGGAACCTCATGTGGCAACGAACTGAAACCTCTTTGCCAATACCACACAATGCTATCCATACAAGCGAGCCATCTTAAGTTAACTGCTATCAAGGAAAATACAATTGCTTGCCTCTTTTATTATTTTGCACAAGGGACTTGGCATAGTGCAAATTTTCAAAATATGTGTAACACATTGTCTTACTTCCAAGAGCCTCCTCTAAGTAGGAATCCTAGTGTCTCTCTCTGTCATCTTCTTCTCTGTCAGTGGAGTGGTCCTGGACCAGCAAAATCACAGATATCATTTACACTTACAGGTCACTGGTCACAAAATCACAGACAACACACAGGTATTGATAAACTGGAATATCTTCCCATATTACTCAGACTAGTAAGGTCATTTGTTTTCAAATTTTCTTTTTTAAACATTACATTTAAGAAATTTGAGAAAAGTAGCAAGTGAACTATTACAAAAAGCATTGGTGATTATTAGATATCTAGTATTCTAGGAGACATAAACTAAGCACCTCCCATGTGCTTTGACACTACTTTAAAATCGTCAAACGCTATGGTGAATGAGAAGTTTGATTAGTTCTGGTCCTTCTACCGTGTGCATTCTACTGCAGAAAAAAAGCATTGAGGAAACAGTTGTATGAATAATACCTTCAACAAAAAGTTAACTGCTATCAAGGAAAATGCAATTGCTTGTTACTTTTATTATTCTGCACAAAGGACTTTGCATAATGCAAATTCTTAAAAGATGCATAATAAATTATCTTATTACCAAGAGCCTCCTCTACATGGGAATCTTAGTGTCTTTCTGTCACACATTTTTTTTTTTTTGGTACCAGGAATCGAACGTAGGACCTTGCACTTGCCAGGCAGTTGCTTATGCCACTGAACCATATCCCCAAACTTATAAATGTCTCTCTGTCATCTTCTTAGTTATTTCCTCTGTCTTTATCTCAGTCAGGTTTTTCACACTAATCTTTTTAATGCTACAACCTTGACTTGATACTCTACAGTTTCTATGTCTTTGAACTTTTCTTAAGAGCATATATGATACTTTATGTTATGTTTATGGAGCTCATGAACTCCATGAGCTACAGTTTCTTTCTTTCTTTCTTTCTTTCTTTCTTTCTTTCTTTCTTTCTTTCTTTCTTTCTTTCTTTCTTTCTTTCCTTTGTTCTGTTATTGCTATTTATTTATTTGTTATTTTCTACAGCCCTTAACACCGTCCAATACACCACATAATCCTCCTACTTATCTAGGGTCTTTTCCCCATTGCAACGTGAGCTTGATAGTACAGATTTTGTCTACAGAACATTAAACAGTGTCTGACACCCAGTAGGCACTGAGTACACACTGGGCTTAACAACTGAATTTAAAATTATTTTTGCATGGCAGGCTCTGTTTCAAGATTTTATGTGCTGATATCAACCCACTAAAGCATGTTACAGCCCTTCCCAGGCTGTGTCACTGCAGGCCACGTTGCTGCACCTGGGCAGTGTGCATCCCAGATGACCTGCCGAACCTCCACCAATGGGCTGTCTCCCTTCGTGGGCTTTCGGATCCTGCTCCAAGATCGTGGCCTGCACGTCCTACGAATAACATTCACACCGTGCTTTGTTGGCTGAGTTATTTCTGACTGTGCTCGAGATGGGGGGCAGCCAGGAAGAATAAGGTCTACACTGCATGAGACCTTGCATGTAGCTTTCAGCTCAGCCCACATGTTCCTCCCAGCCTGTGGTAAAAGTCTGCAGGGCATCCTCGGTTATGTTTTCTACTGCCTTGAGTATGTGAATCTCTGGTTCAAAAGTATTACTTCACCACCTTAAATCCCCTCAACTTGCACGTATTAGTACTCCTGCCTCCCACGCATTCCATATTCCACTCAATCTGGAGAAATATGTGTATTGAAAAGCATTTATAAATGAAGCAAAGCTCTCTGTCCGTACCACTCCAATTATCCTGGGCATCAAATACTGCTAGACTGTTTTTTAAATTTATCTCATTCTCATTACAATTTTCATGATAAAAATAGTCTGAAGATTACGTGTATAAAATAGAACTTTTAACTCTCAGCTCTATTGCCTGAACAACAAATTTTAACAGTGTTTTCTGTCTATTGTCAAGACATACAGACAGGAATGGTGGTGCACACTTGTAATCCCAGAACTCTAGAGGAAGAGGCAGGAGGATAGCCACCAGTTCGAGGACAGCCTGGGCCACATAGTGAACTCAAGGAGAAACCTTGTCTCAAAAAACCCAAACTGATCCACAAAGTGAGACCTAATCTCAAAAAATACAAAAAAAATTTTGAATTTATGCTAGTACAGATATATATGCATAGGTGTGTTTGTATATTTACACAAATTGTATTACACAACCAGGCAACTCTGATTAAGCTATTTAGAATCCTTTTGGATACGCTGAGGTGAATTAAGTATCTTTTCGATTTTTTGCAGATGTTTTTCTTGTTTTATGTTTTATTTTGCCCTTAACACTCGATCCTCCTATCCACACTTTAGTGCATATACTATACTTTTAATCAATGTATGCATTATTCCATGTATATTCTATTCCATGTACTCTGTATACCAGTCCACGTATGCCCACATCTTCTCTGATACTCATGTAAGGAGCATGTATGTGTCATTAAAACCTCAAACAACATGGTTTACTTAAATCATATGTGTGCATTTTTTAAATTTACATGAATAATACTATGTTTTTTACTTTTTAAAGTCAATCCTATGCTTTAAAGATCTCTCCATATTACTGTATGTACTTCTAGTTCATTGCTTTTGGCAACTAATCAGTGTTCTATAGACTACATTTTATTAAAAAAAGAAAAACCACGCAATATTACTTTAATTACTTGAATTCTCACTTATTGACATTTGTTTTATTCTTTAGGGTTAAAGTTAATCAAATGAGAACAATATAAGATAAGGGGAGACAGCTTTGAGGAAACAGATATGATTTGGTTGGTTGATCTTTGGCATTGCCATAGTACAGTAAGTTAAATTCTGCCTTAAATACAATTTAAAGAAAATAAAATCTAACGAGTCAGAAATTTTCCATCCCTTTGCAATGTGGCTTTTCTGCTCCTCCCATTAAGAGTGGACGGGAATGTGAATGGGCCTCACAACTTGCAATGAACTGAACAATGTACAATGTAGTGAACCAAGGTGCAATTTAGTGACCTTAAGAGAAATTACTGATTCTACTTTTTCCACATGGCTACCATAGAAACCAGGACAGGATAGCTTTTGTGTGTGTGTGTGCATGTGTCAGTGTGTGTGTGTGTGTGTGTGCATAGTTGTAATAGAGAATAGTGATGTTTGTTCTTGGGAAATGATACTCACTTATCAATTAGATTAGACAGGATTCAAAGAGCAGCCCATTGCTGCTTAGCTTAAATTGTTAAACTCTAAAATTGTGAAAACTAAAATGGTTGTTGGTGTAAGTCATTTTGTGGTGGTTTAAAATGAAGAAATAATAACCAATTCAGTCTTGGTTTTATAGTTTCTTTGTTTCCTTCGGTCACTATGACAACCTACATTCTGTTGAAGAATGCAGAAGGAAAATTTCAGCCTTTTATCTTACATGTACAATGTTCCTTAACTACACCTTTCAGTTGTATTGTGATCTCAAAATTTCCTTTTAATAACCTAAATTCACACATGCAGAGACTGTGCAGTGCTAGACTTGCTAAGCAAGAGGAGAATTGTGTATGTTAGCTGTAAGTTAGATGTAACTTAACTGGGACATTAAAAAGCTAAGTAGGACAAAATTATAGAACAAGAGGAAATCCATTGTGGAAGCGGTCTTTTGTGTTTGAGTTAGGAATGTCAGAATGAATAAGACTGGGATTTCTAGCTATGCTTGCAAGCTAATTAAGTTTACATATCAGATTATCATAAGTTTAAATGTTAGACTATCACAAATCTGATTATCAGTCAGCTGTAATTGTAACTCACTAATTAATTTCTGGTCCTATCTTACCCATGAGAAAATGTGGGTTTTCCACCAGAGAGATTTGTGTTCAAATTCTACCTCAGAAAAGTTAACTAGCTATGCCTTTGTGTAAATAGTATTTTACAGACCTCAATTTCTCCACATGGAAACCAGAGATAATGAGATATAACTGTGGAATTTTCTAAAGGATTAAAGGTGCTCAATAAATGTAAGTCATCTTTATACTGAAGTTAAATATAGCAGAATGTTAAATATAGCAGTACTTATATGGTCCTTTCTATGATCATCAGTTATTATTGTGTTACTCATAAGGAATAGTTAAAAGTGTAGCCTTTTCTAAATATAATTAAAGTATCTTCTTGTTTTGAACATTTTAACACATTCTCCAGTTTGTACATGCTGAATTTGAGTTTTCTCTCCTTTGTTGTGTGGCTTCTGAATGTTATTTTATGCTGCTTATTTCAATCTTTATTTCTACTCTTTTAAAAATCTGATCTTCCCAGAACATTTTTTGGAGAGTTGCTTTACATTCCTACTTGTTTTTAAAAAGAAGCTATGTGAAGATTTCTATTAATACTGTTAGAACTTCAGTTGTCTTTAGTCACCCATACTACTTCCACCTCTTTTTGCAGTCTATCTTGGAGGGTGACTTCATAATTACATTTCTGTGCTCAAGATAAAAAGGTGAGTAGTGGAGCCAATCCTCTCAAAAGTAGGTAAACTTCTTACTTTTACTTAAGCTTTAGTTTACTTAAGAGTGAACTGGATCAAAGATCTAAATATTAAAACAGAAACAAAGTAAACCCATAGAGTGGGAAAAAATTTTAGACAACTGTCTCTCAGAAAAAAGACTTCTAACTAGAAAATATAAAGAATTGAAAAAACTCACACCCCCCAAATTCAAAGACCCAATAAAAAATGGGCATCAGAGATGAATACACACTTCTCAAATGAAGAAATACAAGTGGCAAATAAATACATGAAAAAATGTTCAATGCCATTGATCATTCAAGAAATACAAAGTAAAACAACACTGAGATTCCATCTCACCCCAGAAAGAATGGCCATCATCAAGAAATCAACCAATAACAAATGCTGGTTGGGATATGGGGAAAAAGGAACCCTTCTCCACTGTTGGTAGGAGTGTAGACTGGTACAACCACTGTAGAAATCAGTATGGGGATTCCTCAAAAAATTAGAAATAAAGGTCACATTCAACCCAGCTATTTCCCTTCTGAGTATTTTCCCTGAGGAATTAAAAATGTCATAACACAGCAATGTATATGTGCACCCATGTTTATAGAAGAGCAATTTGTAATAGCTAAATCTTGAAAACAACCCAAATGTCCACCAAATGAGGAATGAATTCAAAACATGTGGTATTTTTATGTAATGGAGTACTACTCAGCTATAAAGAAGGATACACTTGAGGCTTTTATAGGTAAGTGGATGCAACTAGAGTCCATACTCGTAAGTGCAATAAACCAGACCTACGTGTATAAACATCATATTGTCTCCCTAATGTAAGAAACTAAAAAAGTAAAACCCAAAATCTACAATAGATATTGTGAAAGGGAAAGAAACAGCTCAAAAGTAAAGAAGAAACTGAATGACTGAAAGGATAAAAGAAGGAAGGGAAAAGGTAAAAAAAATATATATATATACAAAAGATAGTTAATTATACTACTGATTTCTCTTACTTCATTGAAAAAAAGTGATTTGTGATTATATTGTTTGATCAATTATGCATGCCTATATCTTATAATCTGAGCAACTACTTTGAAGATCAAAATGCACAATATATTAACCATTGTCAATTTCCTACTATCTTGTTTTTGAAATTCTGTATCTTTGTTTTTATTGTTTTATTCACTTTAAAATAAAAAAGTGAAATAAAGATAAAAATAATAGGATCCATCTCAGAAGAGTATTTGAAAGACAGGTTATTACTAAAGATTTTATAGTTTTAGTTTTCTTATATATATACTTGAGCTTTGACTTAATGTTTATGCATAATATGAAGTATGGGTCCAATCAGCATGTGGACAATTGTTTCAGTGTCATTGGAAATCTCTCTCTTTCTTTCTCTGTCTATCTCATTAGAAGGTTCTAGCAACTTTGTCAAAAACCAACTGAACACACACATGTAAACTTACTTGTGGACCCTCAATTCTATTCCACTGCATCTTTCTGTACTTATACTGGTAGCCACAGAATATGTATTATGGTGGCTTTGTAATATGTTCTGAAATGGGAAAGTTCGATTGATCTGTGTTCTGCTTTTTCAATATCATTTCAGTCATTCTGGGTCCCTTCCATTTCCATATGCATTTAAGAATCAGGTTGTCCATTTCTGAAAAAGAAAATGATTGCAATTGTTATTTAAATCAAATTGAACTTTTAGATACATTTGGGGAAAATTATCATTTAAACTATTTTATATCTTCCAAACCATGACCATGGGGCATATAATCTTTGAATAATGTTTTGTGGTTCATTTTGTATAGATCAGGTACTTCTTCAGTTGAACTTATTTCTAATTACTTTATTCTTTTGATGTCATTGTGAGTGGAATTTTTTTTATGTTCTTTCTGGGCTGTTCATTGCCAGTGTATAGAAATTCAACTGAGGTTGATATTTTAATATCATTTCTGCAAACTTGTAACTCCAAAAAAAGGAGCGACAAACAAAAATATTACATTTATGCAAGTATTTATAACTTCTTATATCACTACTTTTACTGGTACTTTCATTTCCTCATTTGAATTTTAGTTACTGGTTAGCATCTTTTGTTTGAATCTTTGAGGGCTCTTTTCGATAGGTTTTGTGGCAGACTTCTAGCAGCAAACACTCTCAGTTTTTTTCCATCTGAGCATACTGCATTTTTTTCTTCTACTTTTAAAGGGTAGTTTTTTCCAAACATAGAGTTTTGCTGGACAGATTTTTAATTTAGAATTCGAGTGTGTCACCCGACCACCTTCTGTCCTCTTAGGTTGCTGATGAGAAATCAACTGTTAATCATATTAAGGATGATGAGACCATGAGGGATTACCAGGGTTGCTTTCAAGATTCTGTCTTCAGTTTTCAAAAATTTGCTTGTATGTGAGCTCTTTGATTGCAATCTAACTCTCAGTTGATGGACATTCTTTGATGTATAGATTAATGATTTCCATCAGATTTTGAACATATCAAGTGTTGCTCCAATTTCGCTTTTTCTCCTCTTTCTAGGGCTCCCATTACACATATGCTTCATGTCTGATAGTGTCCAACAAGTCTTTTGTCTCTGTTTATTTTCCTTTCTGTTTTGTTCCCTTGTTGCTTAGATTGAACAATCTTTTTTGATCTTCAGAACCTCTGATTCTTTATTTCTGCTTGCTTGCATACATACACTATTGAGCTCCTGTAGTGAATTTATCTTTTAGTTATTGTACATTACAACTCTCTATTGCTTATGCATATCTTTTTATTCATGTTATTTATTTATGGACACATCATATCATGCTTCCCTTTAGTCCTGGAGATATGATTTCCTTTAGTTCATTAAATATAACTTAAATGACTTATTTAATGTCTTTGTCTACTAAGTCCAATGTCTAGACGTCCTCAGAGACAGAATCTATTGACCGATTTCCCCCTATATATGGGCCCTCATTTCTTTGTATGTCTTGCAGATTTTTGTTGAAATCTGGACACTTCTCCTACCTGAGTTTTTGTTCCTGCTTGTTGTGGTAGTACTTGTTGGATGTTTGACTAGTAAGTTTCTGAACTAATTTTTTGAAGTCTGTATTCTCCATCATGTATGGCCATGGAAGTCTTGATTTGCTAGCTTAGTGGTCATTTAGTGGTTGAATGGATTTCCCTAAGTGTCTTAAACTAATATATATTATAGTCCCTGCTAAAGGGACTTTCATGTGTGTTGGGCCTTGGACACTCAGCTAGGCAGTTTAAAATGCTGTCTTGGTTTTCTGTGCCTGCCTCAGAGAGTCTCAAGATGAGAGGTTGAAAGCTGAAGGCTTTCTAGATCTTTGTTGAGCATATTCTTAAGAATATTCCTGACCTTCAATTTCCCAGGAGTGATAGAAGTTTACAAAATTCTTGTAGGCTTCTCACTTCTGACTTTTCCTCTTAAATCTGCTCATTCATCTATTGTCTGTCCTAACTTTTATCTGTCTCTAAGGGACCTTCAATGTTAAGAGCTTGGTTGTGACTGTGTTAGATACATGCTCACCATCTCCATTCCCAGATGAGGCTTTTAGCACTGGATTACTCCTGAGTCAGGTCAGCTGAAGATAAGCCTTTCATGTGAGATCTTCCAGGGGACCATAGGAGAGGTAAAAAGTCCTAATTCCTTTAAAATTAGGTGGAGGGATTGAGCTTTATCCCTGTGCTATCAAGAATGAACACTGGTGTTTTTCAAGGTTCCCCATGGGAAGGAAGGACAAGACTATAGAAAGCTAAAACATCACAGAGTTTGCTGAGGTGGAAACAAGCTTAGTAGTCACAATTTATCTTTAAAAAATTGAAATCAAGGCAGATTTAAACCTATATAGATGTAAATCCATTTATTTGAATTTTAGTCTAACTCAGTAAAGTGAGAAATATTGAATAGTTATTTTTTGGGGGGTATGTAATTAGATTCATCTTGTTTATGTGCCAGCTTTGGAATAGATTGTAACATAATTTAGAAGGTTTCTTCTCAGATTATATTAAATATGTTATATTTTATTGGTTTATGCTGTATTGGAAAGAAAATTAGATATTACATGCCAATTTGTTTTATTTGCGTTAAGACCCCAGTGCATGCTTGAGCTAGGATCTAAATCTATTGACTCAAATCAACAAATGGGGTGAGGGAAGGAATGCAACTGAGCCTAATTATTACCAGGGTTGTTTCTTTTTCTTTCTTATCACTGGCTCCCCAACCCCTGCCCCTCCCCTGGTTGATTTTACTTGTGTCGTAATTGACACAGTGCCCCTTCTAAAACTCATGTTGATGCTAAATTAGTAATAGTATGAAGAAGTAGAACTTTCAGAGGTGATTGGGTCACGAGAGCTCTGCCATTATGAATGGACCCATGGCGTTACCAAGGGAATGGGTATGTTATCACAGAACAGATTTGTCTCTTTCCCTGTCGTCTCATTCACACACTTCCTCATCACGGGATGCTCTTGAAGGCCCCACCACATTCAACATTTTTATGTCTGATTCCCCACAATCAGAGCTATGAGTAAAAATGTGTTAGCTTTATGTTACCCAGTATGTCAACTCGTAACAACAGAGCACAGATAAGACACATGACAACTTTGAGCTTCCTGTCTTTAGTTTCTGCTGCCAGCAAGTACCACTCTCTGGAAAAAAATAAAATCCCAACCAAGGGCTTTCGTTAGCTTAGTACGTGCCCTAGGAATTGACCTGGATCAAGAAGTTGAAGTACAAATTGACCAATGTAGAAGCATGGTCATTCGGTCCATGCAATTCTAAACATAAGATGTTGTTTTTCCTTGAAATAAATGGCAAGTGGGTGAATTGTGAAATATGTGTAGTTAAGACACTTGTTACTCAAGATAGTTATTTTAAAACATTCATTGGAAGTCAAACAGAAATATTAATCTAGTCCTAATGTGGCTCAATTATTTTCAAAAACTAAATAAAACACCAACAGTAAGAACAATGAGTGACCCCAAACATCAGTAAAGCAGAGTGAGAGGGAAGGAAAAATTGGAAAAGAGATTTTTTGAAAAAATACAGAATGGAAGGGAAAAAATGGAAGCAAAGTTTTTATAAATGGGGAGGGGAAGAAAGATTGAAATAAGGGGGGATAGTAAAAAAGAAGAATTAAAATGTATTATGTACAGATACAAATGCCTCATGATGAATATGATCATTATGTATGGCAAACATGTACTAATAAAAATTAATTAATTAATTAATTTAGAAAGCAAATTCCTTCCCCCATAACAAAAAGGACCAGTAAGATTTTGTTGGTCATCGTTAATCACAAGATTTAACTCATTTTAGGGGAGGAGCTAAAGATGGCGGAACAGTAAGCAGCAGAGTAAACAGTCTCTCTGAGAGAAACAGTTCAGATGCTGGAATATCACATCATGGAGAGGACAAGAAGGAAGTAAGTGGGTCCCCTGGACCAAGGAAGAATCTAAAATATGACTCGAAGCCCCATAAAGAGAATAAAAAGAATTTAAACGAATTAGAAGGTGGTGGC
>RJWT010049787.1:0-10954 GCA_004365215.1 Cuniculus paca | reverse complement strand
TAAATTTATAGTTAGCTGTAGTTTTGCTTATACATTACCGTGTTACACATTTTGAGGTATATTTGCAGTGGAAAAAAGCTATCCACTGCTGAGAACCTCTCGTTAAAACTCGATTGCATAAGCTCAGAGCAGTGTGTTACATAATAAGACAATTTACAGTTATCGTGATAACAGAGGTTGTTTGCTGGGAAGAAAAGATAGCAATATCTGTAAAACTGCACCTGCAAGGAGGCTATAATTTCTATGTGGCTGTCACAGACAATGTGAATCATGGATTATTACCATTTTTTAAGGGCTCCATGCATTTCCCATTATTTATTATAGCTCCTATAGGACTTACCCTAGTATACTCACATGGATTGAGATAGATATATATTCAGACACACAGATGTGTATATAGTTATATACTTATACACATATATTATGTGCACACACATTATGCTTATAATTTATGGCAAAGAAAATAAATAATCTCAGTGGTTAAAACCTTGCAAAACACCCAAACGTAGACAAAAGAAACCTTTACATCTGTCTGTTAAAATCCCTAGAAAGACTCAAAGCTGCTGCCCAGTTTTTCAAGGAGAAACCTCAGTCTCATTAATGAACCATAGCCAAAGGCCACGGTCCCCCTTGGTGTGCAAGCACTCAGTGGCCCCATTTGTCATTTGCTGTGGGCTCTGCTGAGCTGCCTTCAGCCCCAAGTGCCCATGGATGTGACTGATTCCAGCAAAACCAAATGGGGCTTTTTCTTTGCACTTTCCTGTTGTCATCACAAGCTGTTTGTAAGCTCCATTCTCTTAGTGCCAAATGGTTCCCTGCTGCAAATGAATCACTTCCCTGAAATACCTATAGTTCAATAAATTGGATATTTAATAAGCATACATAGCAACAGTCAGGGTTAGCCTTGGGCAAACACTAAAAAATACATCAAGTTTGATTTCTGTCTCCTTTCTCTTTTTTGACAACAACTTTGAACATTCTCAGACATCCCCAGTCCCAACATTCTTCCTCTCCTGGTTACATATTGCCACACTAATGCTGAGTAATAAAAGACTATACAACCTCCATGGCCTAGTTAGCACTTATTGCTCTTTCTTGGGTTAGTTGGGTATTTGCTGGAGGCTGATTTTGGCTTGAAATTTTGGGGAAGTTGGCAGGTCAATGATCTGAGGCGGCCTTAGCTCAGGGCTGGTTGGCTTGCCTGGGTGTCTTCTTAGGTGAGCCAGGCATTCTTACACGGCTGACAGAGGTGCAAAAGGGAGGGTGAGCTTGATTGTGAGGCACATTTCAAATTCTCTTGCATCATATTTGCTAATATCTCATTGGCTGAGGTAAATCGTGTTGATAAGCCTAGAGTCAGAATGGGTACATTGCAAAAGTACCTGGTGAAGGGTTGGGATGTAGAAAGGGGAGAAGGATAGATGCTTTCGACATATTACATATCCTTCTCCCTACGGAACTACACTGGAAAGGAATCAAGCCAAGTCTATAGTGAGGTGCAATGATGGTTCTATGCAGAACTAGCATATCACCACCACTGTGATTATCTAACTGTTTTTTTTGGAGACAGGGTCTTGCTATGTGGTTCAGGCTGACCTGGAGTTTCTATGTAACCCAGGCTGATATCGAACTTTTGGCAATCTTCCTGCCACAGCCTTCTGAGTGCTGGAATTACAGGTGTGCACCACATATCTGGCTACCATCTACTTTTATACATGTGACAAAAATGTAGAAGAAAAGAAAACATGGTCTGCGGGGATTGAAAATGGCCACACATTTGTTGTCATTCTCCTCACTGATCAGTGAGGTCTATTCCTCCATCTCCTTGGGTCTGAGTTGGGTCAGTGGTTAAGTGATGACAGAGTACGGTGGGAGTTGCCTTTTGCCTGCTCGAGGCCAGCTTTTCACAGAATTGCCTGCTTCCCTGATCTTCTCCTTGGAATGTTCATTCGAGCTGCCTCTCCTCAGAACACAGTTACCTAGAACTGGAAAATTCCAGCCAAGTGGAAAAGTCATGTGTGGATTCTCTGAAAAGTGACCTGAACTGCCAGCCATGTGACATTGATAGTCCCGTTCACTTGGGACCCAGATGACCACAGCCCCAGCCAGCTTCATATAGATGGAAAGACTTGCCTGGCTCAGCCGGAACTGGGAGAGATAAAACAGGATGATTTTTTAAGCCACTAGTAATTGGGATGTTGTGGTATATGTAGCTGTGGATAAGGGAAACAGGCTCCGAGAGTAGCATCCTAGGCATTATATCAGGGAGAAAGCGTTATTTTTAATCTGCGGGTTTTTCTAGAGACTTTGAAAAAGACAGTGACCTATTTTGCCTAAATTTAGAGCCAGGTTGGTAGCAGTTTCTTGAAAGGGAAAATGTGGTAAATCAGAGGAACTGACCTGCAAGTCTGCCACTCACTGGGTTTTCACACAGGGACCTTGTGTTGCAGCTTCTATTTTCACTACCTGGGAGAACTCCAGAGAGCTTCACAGAACAGGAAAGAAGGAGTAGCTTCTCTCTTGTCACTTCCGGAGGCAGGTTGTGCCCTTTCAACGTGTGAAATACATGCATACATATATTATTATTATTTTAAAAGCCCAAATGTGTTTTTTTACTGCCAGCGTCATTCTTCAGGGATACCCAGCATGGTTCAGGTCCGGAAGCCATCCATCCACTCTTGAATACCAATCTCTTTCTGTGACATCAGATTTAATTTTGAAAGCAATAGCTGCTGTGGCTAACACATCTACTATGTCTTCTTTCCCAAGACCAAGAACTTCTCCCCATGAATTGCTACCTTTTCTTTTGCTTGTCTCCTTGCTGCAGATGGCTGCAAGCTGACTCTACTGTCATTTAGCTGGATGATTCTCTCATCAAGTTCAAATGCCTGTTGCGTGCTCCTGAAATGGATAAGCTGTCAAAGGGCTAGAGGCAAGAGAAGAGAGCCTAACTCCATAAATACAGCCCTAGGCTCAGGCTTAGGAGACCTGCCACCAACCAACTGTGTGATGCTTGTGAGTCTCTTCAGGTTCTGTAAATCTCAGCTTCCTCATCCATAAGGCGAAGACAGATTAGAGATGACAGTCCAGGAAGGCCTCTTCCAGTTCTACACTTCTGGGATTTTTCAGAGGACCTGGTGACACTAACATTACACTTCTTTCATTTTTTATTTTAAAGAGAATAAAACAAAACAAAACAAAACCAAAACAGAACAGAGTAAAACGCAACAAAGCAGATCAGAACAGAACAATGCAAGCAATACTGGTCTTCAAAACACAACAGGAAATCAACAATGGCTACCCTAATGTCTCTTGTTTTCTTTGAAATAGTTGTTCATACATTCATACACAATAAATTCAACTTAAACAGAATAATATAAAACCAGATAAAATGAAAGAGTGAAAGCATTACAGGCTTTCAAACCAGACAATAAGAAATCAACAATGGTTACCTTAATGTCCTTTGTTTTCTTCAAAAAAGCTGTTCATATCTTCTCACATATTGCAATCAAATAGTAGAAACCAGACTTAAACCAATCACATCAAAGAATAAAAGCATTATTGGACTTCAGAACATGAAGATAAGAAATCAGCTATGGCTACCATAATAACATTGCACTTTGGAAACTCCTTTGAGAGTTCTTTACAAAATGCAGGACCAGGCTGGGGATCTAGCTCAGTGGCCTAAGCGCCTGCCTGGCAAGCGCAAGGTTGTGAGTTCTATCCCCGGTGCCAAACAACAACAAAAAATGAAATGCAGGACCACATTCCTTAGGAAAATAAGCGCGCTTCAGAATCTTGCCATCCACTCTCTTTGCTCGCTTTCCATGTATAGTTTGAAAATGCCATCTATGGCTTTACAGTGCTTCTTTGATTTACTGACAATATTTGCTGAAGCAAACCAGAAAGGGAGTGTGAGTGAGAGTATAGTAAATAGTGACAGATGATGAAAATTGCCACTTCAACCAATGCCTGGAAAACCCAAGTCTTTTATTTATAGCAAGAGGGATCTCCCAAGATACTTCCTAGGTGTGGGCCCCAGCTGCATTCCTGTGCTCACCACACATGTTTCTCCATTTTCTGAGTGGGTGGGAGTAGCCAAATCTCCTATTATAGCTCTGGCATTAGCACCCTCAGGAGGGGTTGGGGGCCCAGACTCCAGGGTGCGGGCTAAGGGGAGCATACCAGATTGCTGGATGAAGGTCACACTGGCACATGTTTCTGTGGCAGAGCGCTGGGGTGGTGAAGATGAAGAGCATTACACGAGGAACTTGGAACGGTGTATCCGCGCACTGATGGCAAGTTCTATGATGCTTTGGGTGCGTCCAACCACTTTTCAAGTGCCACAGGGTCAGCAAAGCATAACGCTTGTTTTGCCCCAAATGTTTTCCTCATAATTTTTAAATCCATGTGCATTTTTAATGGAAATTTAATCGTATGTTTCAGATTTATTTACCCTTAACTCATCAAAATGTTGTTTTGCAACAGGGATTCAAGGTCCAAGAAACCTTTTGAGCTTTTTAAATAAGCTTTTAAAAGACTTTTCTCTTTTTTTTTTTATAAACAGGAAACCCTTGTATCACTGAGAGCAAACAAACTTGAACCCCAAAAGTTTCAAGTTTGATTTGAAAATCAAATGTTGTGAACATCAGGAATAGTCTTCAGAGAAATGGATTTCTTATGATTTTTCCTTAGAAATTTAAAAGGAACCAGCTGAGGATTTCAGCACAACACTATCTGCTTTTATAAAATTAGGGAATATCTTGAAATGTAGTGTACAAATTAGAAATGCTGTAGCTCTTTTAAAAAATCACTTGTTTTTGACACATTTAAAAATACATGAGTGAGATTTTGTTTTATGTTGTTTGTTAATAGTGCCAAACTTGAACAGACAAACAAACGAACAAACAAATAAAGGTTGTATGAACAAAAAGGGCAAGGCATCAAGTAAAACAAGAAAAACTGAACTTTCCCATTTATTTGTCCGAACTGGCTGTCTGTACAGGTTAAGTCTTCAACAGTCTCTCTTTCCACCCTGCCACCAAAGAGTTGAAGCAATTTTCATGAAATGCCTAAATCATAAAACTAAGTAAATCATTGTTTTTAAGACATTTATATGCTTTTGAAGTGTACCTATACCTTTAGGCTTATATGTTTTACTTATATACCTTATTTACTTTATACTTATTACTTTATTTACATATATAAGTATATACTTATACGCATGATTTATTTTACTTATATGATCTTTATTACTTCATTTAGTTATAGAAGTATATGTGCTTACTTTCATGCTTGAAATATTTTACATATTCTTTTTGTTTACTTTATACTTATACGCTTTATGTATTTGCTGATGTGTATAGAGTCTGGATTAGGACTTATCTTAGAATTCATTTTTACTTTGTATGTATACATCATCATCCTGATGATATCAATTTGAAGAGTTGACACAGCAAGATAATCTGACCCTTCTGCTAAGAACCCACTACTCAGTGCTTATTCCTTGTGGTTAGAGAAGCAGGCACTGACTTAAGGGGATTCAGTTCATGGTTACCAGAGAAACATTTCTTATAGTTGGAGTGTCTGTCAGTAGGGCCACATGCAGAAAGGGGAGTTTCTCCACATCTTGTTTGCTGGATATGGGATATAAATTTGTGAATTTGTCACTTTCTTTCCTAAGTGTTTGTTTGTATGTTTTAATGGAAGCGATAGTTCTTCTAGTTCACCATAATCCAAACTTTGTACAACTTCTACTGTGACTCTACCATTGTAATTTAAAATACGATTTCAAGTAGGATTGGTTAGTTTTAAATTAATCTTAATAGAGAAACAGTTAATCATTTGGATTTCACTAGTGCTCACTACCTACACATAACAAGTTGGAAGAGTACAAAAAGTGTTTTCAACAATATGTTATACCCTAAGAAATTCTTTTTTTTAAATTAATGTTTAAATACAGATTAAAATGATATAATTTACCAGAATCACTTTTTGGGGGAATAGGTTAAAAAAAGCTACAAAATGAAATGTATCAATGTCATAATCACAGCCAATGAAGTAACTGACTAGAAACTTCCCCAGGTTCATATCCTTTCTGGCTGCTCAGGGGAACTCTATCAGATCTGCCTGGGAGAGAAATAAAGAGACTCAGCGGCAAAATACAACAAAAATAATTGCTCATCCTGTGTGAAATGCCTTCCATCCGCTCTGGGAAAACCTCCTTGTGGCAGGAAGAAGCCAGGTAGCATGGAATAAAAGGGTAAGTGATTTCTGCCGGGCAGGTACCCAAGAGCCAGCTGGCTATCCGGGACTCACGGGCAAAGCCCCAGATACAAATGGCAAGAGCCAAAGGAAAAACAAGAATTGCACCAGCCTCAAAAATGAACACTTAATGACCTTTGGGGGAGGCTATGGGGGGAACATAGCACATAAATAAAATATAAACAAACTTAGAAATAGGCTTTATGGACCCGGTGTAGTGTGTTAGCGGTATGGGGCCTCTGCTGGTGCCCAAGGATGTGTCACTGAAGGTGGTTATGGCTTTTGGAAAAGTGTAGCGCTGAGTTGGGGTGGTGCAGGTAAGTTGCTAGGTTTTATGTGGGAGGTTGAGTTCTTTTTATGAAACTTCTGCAAACTGGGTCAAACTATGCCCTCTGTTTGCAGATGAGTCACGGTCATCTTTTTTCCAGCTTTGAATTCATCTGCATTTTCATAATCATTGCTTAATAATTTAGCATTTCATCTGAACCATAATTCAAAGAACTTATATCACGTAGTTTCCATTGCAGCCGATAGTCTCAGAAAAGTGTGATCTGCTTATCTGTGCCCACATATGTGTGGGCTGCTTTTGAAGGTTCCTCAATATTATTTTTCTTTTTTAGATTTAAAATAGAAGTACTTTGATAGATGACCTGGATTTTATGTGGGAAGAGGACTTTTAGAGAGGTTTTTTTGGAGGTGAGGGTCTCCTGGCAAATTTTCTATGTAGAGTTTTTGTTAGATAATCTTTATTTTAACTTGGGTTATTGATGACAATAAAAGAAAAATCAAATTTTTTTAATCTGAGAAAAATCCAAAGGTTTCTTCTCCACAAAGTCCAAACAAACAAAATTCAAATACCCATCACAATTTTGTTTCATTTTTAAAGGGCTTTTACTGAAAGGTGCCCAAGAAGTTGGACTTTTCTGCTCCTTTCCCTGGAATCCATTTGGCTTTGTTCTTTGCAGTATGGGCAACTGCTGTTAAAGAGACTTTCCCTTTAACATGTAATTAATAGTTTGGCATTTCCCCAGGGCTTTCCTCAGGACCCTTTCTGTATCTGTTTTGTATTATAGAGTTCCCTTGCTAAATATTTCCAGATCATATAGATTTAGATAAGACAAGTTCCAGAACTTCGAGTATTTTTTATTTTGACATTTACAGTATTTATTAGTGTTATGAAAATAATACTTTGACAAGTCCCCAAATAATAAATGGCAATATTCTCAAACCTTGAGTCATTCAGAGTAACTCTCAGTGGCTGGTAACCACCTGATATCTAACAGTTCTCATTCAGATGTGTTAGCAAATTTGAAAAAGTCCTTTTGGAACGCGTTCTCATGATGATAATTATATTTCCTCACAGTCCCTTTGGGTGGTTGGTGGGCCTGACATATCTTGTTCCTTTATCTGTGAGAATTAAAGAATAAAGAGAGGAAGAAACACAGTTCTGGGGCAAATCGCATTCTTAACATGGGGCATGCTGGGCATCCTGGAGGGTGGTACAGGTCCCTCTGAGTATCAGGAGACATGACTTAAGTAGAGCAAATAATTTCAACTCACTCTAAGGACTAATTAGGGTTTTGTGGATGTTTTTCAGAGTAGTCAGTGAGATGATTTGGGTGGCCTTTATTTGTTCTCCTTCTCTGCCCCTCTGTACCAATTGTTCTTATGGAATTTGCCTTATTTTGCCTTGTAACATAGTCACTTGAATATATGTCTCCTTGCTTTACTAAGCTTGAGCCTGAGAAAGGATTATATATTTCTCATCGTTCAGTCCCCAAATCTTTGCATAATGCTTTGCATAAATATTTTCCAGGTTATATTAAAACTCTAAATTTAAAAAATAAAAACTCTAAATTTCACAGAACTATCTCCTTCATATAGTATTTAGGTAAAGCATTGCTACTAGTAACAAACAAACCAAAAAATTTTAGTGACTTTATTCAAGAAATTTGATTTGTCATTTATGTTGTAGCCTAGCATTAATGGTGGCTTCCTTCATGCGGCAATTTTTATTTAGGATCGTTTGATTTTGTGGTTCTGTCTCCTACAGGTCCTCAGAATCTGATGTCTCCAGCCACAGATAGAAGAAGAGAATGGTAAAAGCACATCTACAGCTTAATCACTTTGCCTGGAAGTGACACACATCACTTCTGCTCACATTTTGTTGGTGAAAATAGACACACGGTCTTACCTGAACACAAAGGTACCTGAGAGTAGTGTCTGGTGAGGCTGCTGCTTCCCAGTAGAGGAGGAAAAGTTAGAAGAAATAGTACCCATGTTTAGAATCCAATTGTTATAGTCAGGGGTCGCAGGGAGAAAGATTACAATCAGGACACAGAATTTATAATATTATTTATGATGGTTACCCAATGTTAGACCCAAAAAAATGCAGGAAATCTGTCCACAACACCAAAGTCTGTTCTAGGAAGGCCCAATGGCCAGCAGTGGAAGTTAGAAAGTCTATGCCAGCAGGATGAAGGATCTGTGCTAGTAGGTTGAGGGTTCCACATTGGAGCCAAGAAGCAACGCTCAAATAAGAACCAGGGCTCCCCAGAAAGTACCACAGCCATCCTCAGCGACAGTGAGGTCCCGTGTTCCTCCAACAATGAGAACAGTCCAGTACATGCCAGGAAGCCAGCGTGACAACTTCTCCTGGAGTTTAAACAGCAACCATCTTCCCCTCTGGAGCCACTCTTGGCGACGAGGTCCTGAGCTCCTCTGATGATAATGGCCAAAGTCATACTGGGGAGCCAGCCTGACAAGCTCCTCCAGGAGAACCAATGGCTCCAAACAGCAGCACTTAGGAGAACCCACAATGCCTCCACTCTTCTTCTCCACGTCTCTCTTTATGCTGGTAACTTTCCTTAGGTGGGCTGTCTAAATGCAGCACCATGCCGATTTAATTCAGCTGGTGCCAAGTTGACCACCAGTTTTTAATCCATAACACCAGTTGTTTCTACTATCTTTCCCATGAATGGCCATATTGAAAAGAGACAGAATCATACAGTTGATTGAAAGAAGTTTAAAGTCATTCTCCATTTTATAATTGAGGTAACAGTATTAAACAGGTAATGAGAATTTCCAAGTTGATATAGTTATCTAATTATGGAGCTGAAACTGGAACCTGGATCTTCTGATTGCCAATTTTCTGTGCTACTATGTCTGTGACTGTTAATCCTCATATGCCAACTTTATTAAATTAGTATATGAAAGCAGATTAGTAAAGCACCTGTCCTTATGTCTTGAAGTTTCTACCTTGGAGTCTGCTAACCACATACTGAATTTTCTGAGCTGTGAACTAAATTAAATGTTTCCTCCTTTAAGTTGTAGATATTGCGTATTGTGTCCAGCAATGGGAAAGTGATTAATGTAGAAAATTGATACCAGGAGTGGGGCTGTTGTTGTGATTATATCTGACCATGTGATTCAGAAGCCTGTGGAACTGGTTTGCTAGAGGAGGTTGGAAAGGTTTGGAGATGTGGGTTAGAGAAGAGATAGAATGAAGTAAGCAGAGTCCAATGGGTGATTCTTGTTGGAGCCCAGAAAGGTAGAATGTTGATAGGAATGTGACTAGTAAAACCCAAATTTTCATCAAGATTTCAAAAGAAGGGCAGAAAAGAAGCTCCAAAGAGAGAAACAGCAATGCATGAAGCTGTGGGAATGAAGCTGAAGGTGTAGTAGAAACCCCAGGAAGTCAGAAATGCCAGGAATGTGGAACTTCTGCAGAAGAAAGCTGCTGCCCATGAGTGGAGCCAGCCAGCCCAAACAAGTGGTTCTGTGGGCTGCAACTAGTAAGGCTATGGCAGTGGGGTGACCCAAGACTTTTGGTACTCATATCTCACCACCATATGCCCCTGATGCCAGGCATGGAGCAGCAGGATTTAATGTTTAGCATAATGAATTTTGGTCTAGCTTTGGTGTGATTCTTTTCTATCCCTCTATTCCTCCATTTTAGAATGGGAGTGTTTACCCTGTGCCATTGTACCTTGGAATTATATAACTCGTTTTTGATTTTTTACAGAAGTTCTCATAGCTAAGGGTTGTCTTGAGTCTCAAAAGAGAGTTGGACTTGGACTTCTTTGAAAAATGTTGGAACTGCTGAGACTTTGTGAAAGGGATTATTTTGTTTCCAATAGCACACAGGTTTGTATTATGTTAGGAGGAATTATGAACTTTTGTTGTCTTTGTTTGGAGATGAAGTATGGTCTATGGAAATATATTTGGCTGTGAGCTTGACAAAGGGTGGATTGTGACCATTAATTCTGATATTTCAATTTCATCAGATTAAGAAATACTAAGAAAATTAGTGAAACATATTTATGGGTATAACTGAGTATGTCATGGAAGTGTGACATTGGGTACTATACATAGTCCTTACCCATTCTTCTCTGTTCCCATATTCTGCTTCCCAGCCACCATTAATTGAGTATCTTTGTTCTACCATGGCCTTCTACCATGAGATTTTTGCACTGGAGTCTGCCTATACACTGCATCTCCTGAAACCATGAACTAAATTAAGCCTTTCCTCCTGTAAGTTGCAGGTATCAGGTATTGTGTCCAGTAAGAGAAACAAATCTGTCCAATACAGTGTCCAAAGTGTTTATAGTTTTTGGTATTGCTCAGGTCTAGTTATTCATCAAGTACTTGAGGACAGTAGTGTATTTATGGGGAGTTCAGTGGAGTTGTA
>RJWT010049786.1:0-10952 GCA_004365215.1 Cuniculus paca | reverse complement strand
GGAGGAACCCAGGAGAATGACAAGAGGAAGGAGCAAAAGGCAATCTCAGATCTCCAGCCCACACAGAATAAGTCTCGGAGATACAATCATGGAAGAAAATGGAAGTCACACACCTGAAATCTCTGAGAGGAAAACAACAGAAATCAAGAAATAACTTCATGAGACTGTAAAAGTAATCAGATCAGAAATAATGTCTCAGGTAAAAGAAGAAATGAAAAACATAATGAAAGAATTGCTCAGCATATCTAAAGAAGACTTAGATAAAAAAGAAGAGCATAAGAAAATGATGGAAATCTTGAATGAACAATACAGAAAGGAATTACAATGCATGAAATAGATTCAAGAAGATATCCAGGAAATTAAAATGTCAATCATAAGCTGGTAAAACTGATTGAAAGAGACTGAAGATAGATTTTCAGACCTTAAAGACAGGATTGCAGCTAGCGATCATGAAAAGAAAGATTTTTTTAAAAATAGCAAGAAATTAGGAAATAAGAATTCAACAGCTTCAAGGTGATGCAAAGAGAAATAAGTTAAGAGTGATAGGTATCATTGAAGAAGCAGGGGTCAACACAAATGAAATAAAAATGCTATTTATAGAAATAATAGCAGAAAACTTTCCAAACATGGGAAAAGGATCTGGTATACAGATAACTGAGGCATATAGAACTCCCAACTAGCCATAATCAAAATAAATCTACACCCAGACATATAATAATCAAGATCCCAGAAATTCAGCACAAGAACAGAATATTAAAAGCTGTTAGAGAAAAGAAACATTTCACCTATAAAGGAAAACCCATCAGAATCACGGCAGACTTGTGAACACAAACCATCAAGTCAAGAAGAGTTTGAAGTGAAGTGTTTCAAATCCTGAAAGAAAACAACTTCCAACCCAGATTAATGTACCCTGCAAAACTATCTCTCAAAATTGATGGAAAAACAAGATACTTCCATGATAAAGAATAACTGAAGGAATTCGTGACCATCAAACCAATCCTACAGAGTGCTAAAGGATACTCTAGAGAGAGATAAAGATGACCATGGTTCCAGGACCACAGCAGAGGAGAATTGTCAAACAGGACAGGAAATTGAATGAAGGGGAAAAACAGAGGGCCAACAACAGGAGGATTGCATGACAGAGACAAACCAATGTATGCTGGTTGTAACCAGTAAAATAGATGGCCTCAACTCATGGATAAAAAGAACCAGAGGGAGAGTGGATCAAGAAACAAGATCTATCAATATTCTGTATATAAGAAACACAATTAAGTCAAAAGGGAATTCATAGACTGAAAATCAAAAGGGAGAAAACAATTGTTCCATGTGACAGAAGACCAGAAAAAAGCGAGGGTAATTAGCCCATCAACCGCAGAATGAATAAGAAAGATATGATATCTTCATACAGTGGAAAGTAATCCAGCTACAAAGTAGGATAATCTTGAGATTCTTTGGATGCAACTGGAGATCATGTTCATCAGTGAAATGGTTTGAACTCATACAGGTGAACACTAGTATAAAAAACAGAAGGAGTTAGTGGGATCCAAAACGACAACGGATAGTATAAAAGTAATAGGGGAGGAAACACCTAGGAGGAAAAGGAGGTAACCAATGCTAATTTCTTGTCTTGTCTTGAACTCTTATAATGTTTTCACAATTTTGTTAGGTTTGGTTCTGTTCTGTCTTGTTTTGTTAGATTTTACTGTGTTGGATGGTATGGGCAGCTATTTTGAATATAATGGGATGTATTGTGATAATCATGACTAGTTTCTTGTATTATTATCTTGTTTTGAAGTTCTATAATGCTTTCATTCTTTTGTTTAATCAGTTATATTTTGTTTGTTTGATTTTACTATGTGTGATGGTATGAACAGCTATTTTGAAGAAAAAGAGACATTATAGTAACCACTGTCCATTTCCTGTTATCTGGTTTTGAAGTCCTGTAATGCTTTCATTCTTTTGTTTTGAATGGTTTTAGTCTGTTTTCTTGTTATTTGATTTCACTGTGTATGAGGGTATGGGCAGCTATTTTGAAGAGAACAAGAGACACTATGGAAACCATTGTTAATTTCCTATTGTCTTGTTTTGAAGTCCCATAATGCTCTCATTCTTCTGTTTTGATTGGTTTTATACTATTTTGTTTTGTTGGGTTGTATTGTGTGTGAAGGTATGGACAACTATTACAAAGAAAACAAGAGACATTATGGTAGCCACTACTGATTTCCTGTGGTTTTGTTGTGAGGTTCTGTGTTACTTGCATTGTTCTGTTCTGATTTGCTTTGTTGTGTTTTGTTCTGTTTTGTATTGTTTTATACTCTTTAAAATAAAAAAAAAGAAAACTTGTTTTAAATAGTCAACTATTTGAAAAATATCAACATTACTCGGATTTAGTATCCAGCATATTACTACATTAAGGAAAATGAGAAAAGCTGGTAGAATTATGTTTTTATACATAGTACTTCCAACCATTGGTTTTCAAGCTGTTTTTCAGAGTTTAGGTCTTTTCCCCTTATCATATCTTCTGCATACTACATGTTGGTATCTGCATGATAGATATTGGGATAAAAAGTTTCTACACTACCACATGATATCACACATAGTACCAGTGAGGCAGGAAATTAGGACTTGGCTAAGCCAACTGGACAAGCATGTGTAACCTGTCATTAATAGAGACCTCGTCAATTCACTCTGAGATACAAGTGCAGCACGGCGTCAGACCTTTGCATGGCCAGGCCTGAGCTGACATCAGAAAGACTACATGAAAGATGGCCATCAATGGCTTTCTGGTCATTGTTCTTTTGCTCTTGTAGTGGCCCACTCTGCCTGCAGGACATATTTTCACATCAGAGCACTCCTTCCTCTTCTTGAGCATGATTTTTGCATTTTTCTTTCTTCATTTTCTTTTATCTTCTTCCTTTACATCTAAAGAAATGTTAAAATTTTATGTTCATCAAGTGTCCTACGCAATTCTTTGAACAGGACAACAGAAGCCTGGGAATGACCACTGGGCACCCTGCCATCTGGTCACACCAGGACTGTGGGAACTGAAGTCTCTCTTCTTATTCTTGCTCCCTGATAGTTCTCTGCCACGCAGCAGCTCACGGGACATTCTGACACACCATTTTTATGTCCATTGTTCTAACAAATAATGTGCTGAATTTTGATGCATGGTTTTCAGAGAAGGATCTTTCCTTCCTGTTCCTTCTCCTGTGCTTACCCTAGGATCTGGTTCTGAAAACAAGTCATTAATAAACAGAGCATAACAGTATCTTGTAGCAAATCTAAAAGTCTCACTTAATTCCTACACTAGACAATGTCACTCTATCACCATGACAAAGCAGGACAAAAAGAATTACCCTCTATGATTGTGTGTAAGAACACTGTCCAAAGAATGATGACCAACCCTCCTTCTCTCTTAGCTAATATATATGACAGATCTGTTTTGATCAGTTTTACTTTTAGCTCCACTTTGTTCTTTTCACCTTCTAGACAAAAATCCTTAAGGCACTATACCAGAGAACCTCCTGTTTCTGACACTTCCCTGACTCCCCATGAAAACATCTAAACGAAGCCAAACTCTTACAGCTAACCCCTTCTAACAACCACTTTCTGAGTCTTCCCACAGTTCCTAATGATGTGCTACCTTCCTCACTGCAATGGACAAATAAACCCAGCTAGGTTTGATTTCAGGTGTGTTCCTAGTGGTCTTCAGATGGCGGATATTAATGGAAATGCAGGTTCCACCAAGAGTCACCTGAGAACCTTGTTGGAGCAAGACAGGGGGCTTAGTAATAATGCACACATTAGAGGCCCCTGGGAATCTGTATAGTTCAAGTGCTCAAACAGATCATTGATAGGATATAAATTTCACTCTGATGAGAGCGTAGGTTAATAGTTCTGATTAATTGAGACAGATCAGGTTCAAGGTAACAGAATCAAAGACTGATTAATTCACTTTCCCACTGGGCAAAATTACTTTATTTCCTACTAAAAAAAGATAGGATTCATACGAGAGTTAAACAGTAAATATAAAGGGATGATTACAAAGCTCAGAATAGATATGCACTTTATAAACATCTACCAGTGGCATCAGTACTAGAATTTAGCATCCCCTCTTCCTCTTCCTGTTCCTATATTCCCAGCACCATTGTTTTATAAAATATGATGTTACTTAGTTTCATCTGCTCAAAGTCGGGGAGTTTTGTCTGGTTCCTGAATGATGTCAACTGACCTTAAAAACACCAGCAGCTCTCATGGGGTCTTCTCAATCTAAAACTCCAACTCTTTCAGGCCAAACACTTGTTTTATCTGTTTTCTGAATATAATGAACTTACTCTGATGGATGAAATTTCCCAGAAACAATTCTGAATTCTAGTGACTATTGGGATGGGGGGTGGAATTTAACATTGGCAAAAATATAAAGCAGGTACTTTTAGATAGTGTGAATACAAGCCATTATCCAATGTAGTTACATTCTAATGGCACACGAGGAACAAATTAAAACAAATAGCACAATGTCATGCAGTGATAGTTTCAATACTATGAAAAGTTAAAGTGTTTATAAAGGGTAAGGAGTTTATTATTAAGACTGGGCTGTGTTAGACTGGGACGTGGCATATTAGGAAACCTGTTTGGTGACCTGAATAAAGGAATAAAGTACATCATGGGAACATCTGTCTAGGTGAAAAGGGTTACAACAAAGGGTACAAAGACTAAAGATAGCACATGCATGACATATTTAGGGAAAACAATTTTTCTAGCCTGGTTGAAGCACAGTGAGAAGGCGGGAAAATATAAGAAACAAAATTGGAAAGTTATACATGCCATGTACTGTAAGGTCCAGGGGCATGGAAGATTTTACGTTTTCTACTGAGAACTGAGGAAATACTTTGCACTGATTTACATAATTTAAAGGATTACTCCGGATGCTTAAAGAAGAACAGTAAGGCAAGATTAAGGAATCTTGGATATGCTGAAAAAGGATGGTCAGATTATAAGCAAGAGGAGGATCAACTAATTGTGATGTCTAATTGTTAGGGGGTTTTTTTGCACAATGAAGGGCAAAAAAGAAAAGAAGCCTTTATTAAGGAAGCAGAGAGAATATACAGTTCACTGGTTTCCTCTGGCCAGAGATAAAAGGAGCTAGGTATATATGAATCCTGGCCAGAGGCAGAGTTTGGGGGCAGGTGTTGATGTGTTAGGGACTGATTGGAGTTTTCTTCATGCACGCAGGAAAAGAGAGAGGAAGTTATAATCAGGGCTGAGGGCAGAAGAAGAAAGTGGTCATCAGAAAGATAAGCTGTTATGGTGGCCATGTTAGACCACCATCATAATGTTCAGTAATTTATACTCGGGCAGAAACCTCTCACTAATGTCCTTCTGATGAACACTAGAGTTACAAGATATGAAAGGAAGATATCAACTTCCTAAGACACTGTAGAGGCTGGGTAAGTTGGAAATTGCATGGGAATGGCAGTATACTTGGAGAGCATGAGGAAAATGGGAAGCAGCTCTTTGGCTCTGAATATTGGCATTTTGGGTGGTAGCACCAATGCATTTTACAATAGGAAAATTTAGACAAATTTGGGAGACAAAGAAGATAACGGATTTTAAATTATGCTGAGTACAACTAGATATAAATGTTGGGTTGATATTCTTGTCTTGAAATAGACAAAAGTGAAGGTTTTTTACAAGGGTCAAGGAAAACACAAGGGGCTTTTCTTTGGGAGTGTAAAAGTAAAATAAACAGGATATCATTAGGTTACAGTTGTTTCTACATCACTGACTCTAATGTATGCACACTAGAACCTAACTTTGAAACAGTTTTTGTCATTGTTGAGGAGAAACAATAATCAAGCCTCAGCCAATCACACACATCTAACCTCATCAGACCATGAAAGGCAAACGCTAATTACTTAGCAGTCAAGTCATTTCTTTACTTTGTGTTTATGTAAAGCCTATAGGAGCTAGCTGCTCACCCTGCAGGAGCTGAGCTCTCTGAAACTCTTCTGTTCTGAGTAATGCCAGAATTATGAATGGTTCTATGCTCAACTAAAATCTGTTAAATTTAATTAGCCTAAAGATTTTCTTTTAATAGGAGTGATACCTAATATGATCAAAGGGTCCACATAATAACTATAAATCAAAAGCCGAGGAGACAGAAAAGAGATTTATCTGTAAACTCCTTTCACACAAATGGCCTAGGAAGAGCAAGGCTATAAACTTAGACTGCCAAATTCAAATTTCTGCTCCACCTTTTTCTAACTGTATTGTATAACCTTCAATTAGACCTGGGACCTAATTTCTTTTTTCTTTTCTTTTCTTTTTTCTTTTCTTTTCTTTTCTTTTCTTTTCTTTTCTTTTCTTTTCTTTTCTTTTCTTTTCTTTTTTCTTTTCTCTTCTCTTCACTTCACTCTTTCTTTCTTTCTTTCTTTCTTTCTTTCTTTCTTTCTTTCTTTCTTTCTTTCTTTCTTTCTTTCAAGACAGGGTTTCACTATGAAGTTCAGGCTGGTCTTGAATTCACTTTGTAGCCCAGGCTGGCCTCGCATTCACAGCAATCCTTTTGCCTCAGCCTCCTGAGTGCTGGAATTACAGGCATGCACCACCAGCCCTGGCTTGGGCCCTAATTTCTTTACTTGAAATTTGTTATGTTAGAATTTCCTTGATAAGGTTATTGTGGAGCAAGCATTCTTAACCTGCAGTTCACAAAATTTAAGGGCAGCTTTGTACATTGCTCTGAAAAAAATAATATAACACTATTTCTATTGATATCTTACAAAAATTTAGTTTTCTTCCTTTATAAAGGGAGGCAAGAAAATATACTGTAAGATTAGCACCATCTACAGCTTTGTTTTCTGTAACAATTAGGTATTTTTGTATGACAGAACTACAGTTGCCAATATTGTAAAATACTGTGATCACTACTACTTCTAAATTATCAAATGTATTAGAATTGCTGTTACCTCACATGTGATTGAAGAATTTATCTACATTACTCATGCCAATTAGGTGCGCAGTGATCCTCTAATTCTGTGCTTCTTGGTCAATCATAATCACACTGTGAAGTCTGAATGTTTATACTTTGATTCTCCTAAGTTTTTCAGTATCTCTAAAATAAATATGCTCATTCAACAGTGTGAGAAACAATTTTTTTTAAATTCTGATAATGATGTATCATTATAGTCAATTCTTTGGTTATCCTATTGCTGTTGAGAAGCCAGGGTCCTGACACCAGAAGGAAGCAGTCCTTGCTCCTTGGTTCTTTGTGCCTTTGATGAAAGAAGTCAGTCGAAGTACATAGGCGGCCATCTTGATGCCTAGGCAGAGTTCATTGTAAAGCAGATGCAGTGCTATGGCTCCAATGGAGAAAGTGCCCAGTGTTATGCGGTCATCTGTATCCAGCGCCAAGTTTGGCTATCTGGATGCACCCAAGACGACTGCAGTGGTTCGGGGAGCTATGATGATTATGATGCTTATCTACATTTTTCTTAGAGGTTACTTTGGAATTGCAAAGCATTTTCTTTATTCTTTTTGGTCAGTGTTCTCTCAGGGGCATTAAAGAAATTTAAGAAAGAAAAGTTTCAAATTAAGTTTTAGCCTACGGTGGGTGGGTGTGTAAAGAATGGTCCCATTTTTGCTATCATTGGGTTGTAGAACATGGTAACGAGGAATGCTGTGTATTTTTTCTAGAAATAGAGGCCCTGTGTTTTAGGTCTGAGACCTAATAAATGTTTATAAATATAATGTACATTTAAGTCTTCATTTCTCCATTTAACCACAGTATAACTGGCAAAGTATGCTACTTTGGACTTACTTTGTCCTTTAGACCTGCTAATGTCTATCTACCTAACCCTACAACTTCATGTGTTTAAAATACCATTTTAAGACCAGGTCTATCGGGGGCCTGGCCAAGATCCCCAACTGCCTGTATGAGGGGTACAGCAAAGGATAAAATAAGAAAGAGGGACAAATTTAGTAATGCATGATGGGGGGCTAGGAGATCAATGCCTCAGGATGGGCAAAGACCCAGATCCTCCAAACCAGCCACTATTTATTGGGAGTGTACAATGCAATGGGTGTATACAATGATAGGAGGGCCTAGTGGAAGATTCCAGGTCAGCAGGGGATTCCTGGTCCTTGGAAGATTCAGAAAGGTTGATGACACTGCAGGCAACGGATAATCCTGGAATGACTCAAGAGGGTGGAGATGATGTTATTCTATAAAGGATCTTACTCTGCAGTGTTCTTTTTCATTTTAGTAGTCTTAGTGGGTGGGATAGGATGGCCCATCCCAAGAGTTAATGGGGAATCTCAAAAGGGTTGATACCATAATCCCAAGCCTCTGTTTACTCCTTAGGGAAGTATACAAAATGAGCCATTGTGAATTTGTGGTCCCCAATACAGGTCTGCAGTTTTCATCAGATTATCAAAGATGTTCATGGCACAAGTGAAGAAATCTAGAGGGAGAGAGATACAGTGAACACCCATGACATAAAAATACAGGAAAAATACAACTCTTGATGTGTTAAGATGTCCAATATGCTGAGTTTGTGGTCTTGTAACATCAAGAAATGAAGTTACAACCAAAGGAGAAAGGAGAGCTTTATTGGAAATAAGGAGAAGTGTAGCTCCTGGATTTCCAGGAGGGGTCCCTTTTGAGCGGACAGTGAGGTCATTTGTCAAGGGTAATTTACATGGCAAAATTACAGTGTGGGTAAAACATGGGTCAAAATACAATCAACCAGCCGGGTGTGGTGGCGCTTGCCTGTAATCCCAGCACTTGCGAGGCTGAGGCAGGAGGATCACTGCAGGTTCGAGACCAGCCTGGGCTATAAAGTGAGCCCAAGGCCAGCCTGAACGGCATAGTGAGACCCTGTCTCAAAAAGACAAAACAACAACCCCCTCAAAAACCCAAAATACATTCAACCTATAGGATTGTAAGTGTAGTCGCTTAGCACATACCAAGGGTATATGGAAAGATCAAAGATATTATTGGAAAGGAAGAGGTATATGTGTTCAGGTGTTCTGGTCACCCACCTCTGCGTCTGATGCCCACTGGACCAGGTGGTGCTGACCAGGGTATAATCTTAAACTGCTGTTTATCTCTAGGGAGGCATGCAAGCCTGGCTTTCTTTAGATCTGCCTCCAACCATAATCTGATGTCTCTGTTTTTTTGTATTGACTTCCTCATGGGTCCAATCCCTCTGATTGCATATTAATTTCTAACTTAGATGTGTCTAATAATACAGCACCGGCCTATGTAAAATGTTTAATAAACAATCTGCCTCTATTAAAATACTTAAAGGATCGGAGTTGAACTGAGTTCTATTTATTCTTGCATTCAAAGCAGCTAGCACAGTGTTCTGCACATTGGAGCTCCTTGAACATGGAGTGGATGGTCGCCTAGGGGCGCATCAGCTGGAGGTGAAGAGACAGCTGCTCAGTTGTGGGGCGGCTTCCTCCCTCCTAGGGGCCTCAGCATCGGTCTTCAGAGAGCTCAGGCAGCCAGGGCTGTGTTCCTGAACAAAGCTCAGCGCCAGCAGAGTCTGAAGGTGGCTGGAGGGGCCAGCTTCCCGCTCTTCTGTCCTCCTTCGTCACCCAGAACAATCGGGTCTAAGGTTCAGGTAACTGTTGGACCGGGGGTCGCCCACACGCTCCCGGCTCAGCGGCGGCCGCAGCAGGTGGGGGGCGCCGCCGCGGGAGCCCGCGCGCCTGGCCACGCCCACTTCCTGCGCGCCCAGCGCCGCTCCAGGTCCGCGCGCGGTGAACCGGATGCGCTGTCAGCCGCCGCCTCCGCGTCCGCCGCCTCCCTCGCGACGCCGCTGCCTCCCCTAGGGTCCGGCCCGGACGCTCCCCGCGGGTGGCCCTGCAGGTGTGGGACGCGTGGGAGCTGGGCGCGCACGGCTACCGCGCGTGGAGGAGGCGCGGCCCTGCGGCGATGGGGGCCCGGGGCGCTCCTTCACGCCGGAGACCCGCGGGGCGGCGCCTGCGGTACCTGCCCGCCGGGAGCTTCCCCTTTCTGTTGCTGCTGCTGCTCCTCTGCATCCAGCTCGGGGGAGGACAGAAGAAAAAAGAGGTAGAATGGAGGCGGCCGGCGGTTGGCTTCTCGCGGTGGCCCTGGGAGGCTGGGGCGGGCCGCGTTGCTAGGCAGCCGGGCCGCGTTGCTAGGCAGCGGCCGGGCGTGGGCAATGGCGGCCGGGCCGGGCCTTGCGGGGCCGCGTGGTCCCGACGGACCCGGGCGCCCCCTTCACTCCGCGCTGGGCGCCCTTGCGCGTCAGCCGCAGCGCGCCGCGGGTCTCGGCTGTGGGCGGAGCTTGGGGCTCGGCTGTCTCTAAAAGGGGTGTGGCGGGTGTGCGAGCAGCCTTCGGAGCATCTGTAAACCTCTGGCAACTGTTTGCATTTCATTTGCTTCCTCTGCTCTCTTCCTTACCCGTTTCGGAAGGCCAGTACGAGTGATTTATTTCTGTTTCTTACGTCTTTAAGATCATATGCTTATTTTTAGGTTGAACTGAACGTGTAATTGGGAGAATGGCTTCACATCGTCTTAGGCACTTTCGTTTGTGAAGTTCAGATCACCTGATTGCAGGCTTAGTTCACCATTAATATTAGGGACGATGATATCTGAAGTGACTGTACTTAAAGTGCTGGAATTGTAGGGTTGCTTGTGAATTCATGCATTATTCCTCTGGATAGTTGATCCAGCAGCTTCAGAAAAAAATTATTTTTAGGCATGTGACTAAGGTTTCAAACTGGACAATTTTAGTAAGAGTAGTCTGTTTTATGATTTAAAATGGATTTTCCTGGTGAAATTAAACAGGTACCCGTGGCTCATAATCTGAGTCAGGTTCAAGTCAGTACTAGAATTTACCCAATTCCAGGGCGGATAACGTGGTATTCTTAAATCTAAAAAGTAATATCTGTTTCCACTAAAATTTAATTTAAATTTTTTTTTT
>RJWT010049785.1:0-10947 GCA_004365215.1 Cuniculus paca | reverse complement strand
TTCTAGCATATTTTAAACTAGTCTTTGGGTGGCACCAAAGACGCAATACTTCTTCCTGTGCCTGTGGCAGGCATTGCTAATCGTTCACAGCCTTTCTGAGTGAGAACCGGGGCTTATTCTCAGTGCGGAATTTCAGGCAGCCATTCCAGTGAATTGTAGCTGACGTGCAAGGTATATTTGCTTTCCAAACCTGAGTCCTAAGCCCATGGTACAGTGTGCTGTTATTGAATACAACAAACCAAGTAAGAAACAATTATAAAATCTCTTGGGAAAAAAAAAAAAAAAACAAGAGACAAAGGAAAATTACTTTAGTAGTAACTTGTTCTTTTAACAGTTCTAACCTACTGACTAATAAAGAATCGACGTAATTCTATTTAAGATAGTATTTGTTCTACAGCCTCTTGTTAGTAAGCTTGTTAATTTGCCAAAATAACTTGTTACTTGGGATGTCATCAGGCATGCTAAGATGGGTGGAATACTCTGAAAAGATGAATGTTTTATGATCATTTCATGTCTGCAGCCAAGTTTTTAAAGATAAATTTAAGTATAATGTTGCTTTTTTTAAGTATAATATTGCTAAATTACACACATTAATGAATGGATTCATATTAAAACCTCAAAAACCCTTTATGTGAGTATAGAGGCTTACACTTATTTTGGCCTTATTTGGCACATTTTCTTTAAATTTGTTGCTCTAACTCCTTATTACCATTGTTTCAGTTAGTTCAGAAGCCACCTAGTCACATCCTTTATTCTCCACTCGTTTCTACAGTTAAACACCACATTCCGATTTCAGAGCAGTTCACTGTCAGGTTGGAGTTTAAGTGACCGCAAAAAAAAAAAAAAAAAGAAGTCTCAAGATCCTCAGAACTTAATTCATGTCAAAGTTCTTTACACCAAACGGAATTAGAGCCATTATAAAAAATATGCAGTACAGATTAATATTCCAAACTCAATTATGTCTTAAGTTCTGTATTTTAATGAGTCTCCTAAGGAAAAGCTTAGAAAAAGCTGCTAACGCCTCAAAAAAGAACCATAATAGTTTGACGGGATAGTGCATATAAACTTAGGATTTGAAATAAGATTTTTTTAATTAAGGTCAATCCTACTCATTATAAACCCTCATTTTCTGCAAAGCATTATCAAAACATGAGGTTTTATGTTCAGAATTATCCCAAGTAATAAAAGAGAATAACTGCCTGACCAGGACTTTAACTAGCTCTTCTGGCTTAATCATAAATAATCAGTAGTAAAAACTTTACTTCAGGCAGAGGGGGAGGGAAGGGGAGAAAATACATCCCCCATAAGTTATTTATCTCTTCAACTCAAAGAAAGCTTAACATTTCCTTATGTTACCATTAATAGAACCATTTGGTGATCCTGAGTGTACAAATGCTTAGCAAAGAGCACTAAGGTAGGTAAGAGATACTTATCTGGAGAGTAGGGAGAGGCTCAGTATAATCCCTGAGGCAAAACTGTCTAACAATATAAGCAAATTATAAAAACCAAGAAACTTTGGGCATTTCTAGAAGCCAGAGGAAAGTCTAGGGAGGACTGGGCAGAGTAGGGGTAGTGGAGAACCTAGGACCATCTGTTGCCCTTCCATTCTAACATCACACTACAGAACTAAACCAACTTCTGTCTTTATCCCAATGAGGTCAGTTGGGCACACTATGATGCTTTTGATATTGTCTAGAAACCTGTCACTTCAGGATAATTTCTGAAGACCAAGTCTGTTTCCCGTTTGGTAGGTGACCTGTTTAATGTTTTCCCTGCGTCTGGGAACTCCTTAGTGTAATTAGCGACCTTTGAACTCCACAACTAATCCTGAGCTATTTTGTATTCCTTACTCATCTTTAAGGCTGGACCTTTCTTTTCTTCAGAGTCCGCTGCCACAATTAAAGAAGAAACAGCTGCATTTCAAAGGGATTCCGATTCCAGAAGCTTAATCGTGATTGACATGTTCTTATTCTAAGCTATAAGACACTCTAAGAGTCCTTTCTTGGGTTAAAACTTCAATCATTTTCTAAAAAATTATCTCACTATGGATTTTATTCATTTTCTTTGATAACTATTCTTTGCATTTTTAAACTTGAAAGATGCTTTGCATTTGCCATGAATATGAGCAACTACTTCTAGTGAAAAACTTGGATAGTGTCAGACCTGCTCTGGATGCAAAATTACTAAATTCCCTTTGGTGCCAAAATATGACGATGAAATCTGATGTCTATCATAAGGATAATAATTCTTCCCTAAATCCAAAAGGTAGAAATAAAAAGTTATATTTCTGAGAATGAACTCCAGAAAAGATGGTTCATAACTTTTTAAAGCCAGCAATGTAGTAGGCACTACCTTACCCCCGTGATATTTTAGACTTAAGTAATTATCTCAGTCTCAAGATGGAAGTGTGAATACCCTTGTCAGGAATTCTTACAAGAATTGTTTAAAACTTTTTCTATTAAACAGTCTGTCTCATAATTTTTATGCTAACTCAAAATTTTTGTGTTAAAATCATTATGGTTTTACACAGTGTTTGACTTCAGATGTTTTCCAGATGTTTTGTACATAAAACACCTGCTAATGTTTTTCTTACAGGGTTTAAACACAGACATTCGTTGATTCTCACACCGCTGCCCATAGGAAGTCTAGGTGGAATCATCAGCAAAACCTCTGCAGAGTCTGCTGCCATGGCAGAGTAGTTGTTCATAAAACAAAGGTCAAAAAAGGGATGTGAATAAACAGTCCTCAGGTTTAAAGGACTTGTTTAGGATTACATCTTAAATTCCAACAAATCAGATTTAGGAGTTACTGCAAGTGAAATTGATCCATCCCTCATCCAAACTTTGCAACTTTCCTGTTCTGACATCATTTAGATAGTTAGCTGTATTATCAGATTAGAAACCATTGTGCCAGGCTGCTGAAAGGAAAAGGAGGCAAAAAGCTAAACATGGGATGAGTTCTGAACCTTCTAACCTGGCTGAAGTATGTTGGTCGCTGTTATGCAAAGACCTTCAATCCTCTGCTAAGTTCAGTGGAAATAATTTTCTTGAATGACAGGCTTATTCAGCAAGGATTCAGTTGGTGATTAATCCCCCTTTGATCTAGGGTATTTCACTTAACTACCAGTTACCTCATTCTGACAAAGTGCAACTGAGATTAGGGAGATCACTAGAACACTACCAGGGTGTGCATTTATTCTCTATAACCTTTTAAAGCAAGGGCCAAGAATGCAATTTATTTTCAGTATTTGAAAATGTAAAGGCCTGTCTGCTAAGTTAGAAAGTCAATTGAATACCAAATGAAGTTTATTTCTTACGTAGTAGAACAAACATTTCTTTTTGCTTTGCCTAACAATGATATAAGGAAACAGGCTTTGCAAAAAGAAGAAACAAAGACTACATTCCAAGTAGAGCCTCCCATTTTGTTTCATGTGCTAGAGTGTGTGCTTATTGGCCCTCCGGTAACCCAAACATCAAAGGCGTGGCTACAGTTTAGAATGAGAAAATGCTTCTGTTTTATTAAACTGTATGGTTGCTTCTTAGCTCCCATCACCATCATTAGTAAGTGTCATGCTATGGGGTAAAGAAATCCAGTTGGGGAAAACACTTTGTAATACACAATTATCATAAGACTTCTGATTTCAAAGCTTTGCTTATTTTCCTTTCTTGACACAGAGCTTGGTATATTTCCATTAAAACAATAATTACATTCATTTTCAGGATGAAAATTTCTCCATGAAGTATCATTACCAAAATACTTCAAAGAAATTATGGTGTTTTTTCCCCCCTTCTTTATCTGGATACCTCTTCTACAAGTTTAAACTTCGAAGTGTTCTGTGAAAATGTAAGAAAAATTAGGACTTTTCGAATCTATTATCGATATCAGTGTATTTACTTTGCAAGATGTCCAAGTTTGGGAATTTTTCCTCAAAAATAATTCAAGACCTTTAAAATATATAGACAGATACTATAATTATGTATAATAAAATTTGTTTTAAAGATTAACCAAGACCTGGTAACACACTTCTAATCCCAAGCACTAGGTAAACTGAGGCAGGATCACTTGAGCCCAGGAGTTCCAAACCAATCTGGGCAAGATAGTGAGACACCGTCTCAAAAATAAATAAATTTTTATTTGTGATAAATTTTATAGACAACACATTTTGGTAAAATGTTTCGTACTTGCTGATTATGCTAGTGATGATTTGCAGGATCTTTTACTTATTTAGCTCAAGTCCTTTTGTGATCTGATTTGTAAATTGAAACTGACTCCAAGAAGCATGTATCTTAAGTTTATTCCAAATCAACCTTGAGTTTCAATTTAATAATCCATTTCTAAGTGCCTTTTAATAGTAAATTACTTAGCCATAGCAAAACCAAGGATCAAAAAATATACAGGAGAGTAGAAGGCCATGATTAAATGGATGTGTTGCTAAGAAACTGATGTTTTAAGAATTACTCATGCAGTAAGGAGTTAATAAAATGCCACAGTATGTCTTCATATTTGCCATCATATAGTATATTTATGCACAGCATACGTGTGTGTGCGTATGGATGTAATGTATGCAATGCTAGTGTGTCATTTCCTGTGAAACATTTTAGTATCAGGCCAGAGGAAGAATATTTACAGTCAAATATCTTTCCTCCAAATACTAATGTTAATAGTGATGAAGAGACTCATTCAAGTGAAAACTGCCCAGAGTCTCAGTGAGATAGTCAAAATGGCTAAAACTCTTTAAAAGCCAAAGGCTTTTCAGTTAGCTTCTAATTTTTATTGCCAAGTAGAACATTATTTTACATGCACATCCTAGAGAAGTTCAGTGGCATCACTATAATCTAACTTGTTTCCTCCTTGCAAACCTGTTGCTCTGAGGTCCAAGTTGATTTCTCTAAGGACCTGGCTACTCTGTGAATTTACAGATTGCTGGATGCCCAGCAATGGAAGTCACCTGCTACAGTTTTTCTAGTAGAAAATGAAAATCTGTATATCTAGAATATATTGAACATTGGAAATGTTTCCTTAATAAGTCTTCCCCCCCAACCCCCGTACTGGAAATTGAACAGAGGCCTCACTCATGATACACAAGTGCTCTAGCACTGACATTCCCCAGCCTAAATGACCTCTTCTAAATGATAGTTCAGGGTAATTGTTTAGTAGACACTGATGATGATGAAAAATTAGTCAAGCTTTTTACCTTTTTCAAGGACTTGAGTGCCCTCTACAGGTTATAAAGAGATAATGACATTTTAAACCCTATTAGATTTTTCTTTTAAAAGTAGAGCTTACTTTTAATCTCGATGTGATCCAGCTTATTTACATTGTTAATTTAATTCGCCAGTGATTGAACAGGAGTTTCATTTTTTCTGCTGGTTTTTGTTACCGTGTTTAATGTGAAGAATGTAAGGCCAGTAAATTTTTTAGATCACTTAGCTGGAGCCCTTTAAATGTTGGGTCTGTAGAAACACAGATTCACAAAAAGATTGGAAAAACATTTAGTTATTTTGACTTTCATTGCAAATTTTGAGACTAGATTGGGAAAACATTTACCTATCTTAAAATTTATTGATTTTGAGGCTAGTTTGATTGTATCCTGTTACATTTTTGGAATAGTATACATTTGAAATAAGCTTTGTTTTTTCAACATGTATCATGTAATATTACATGAGATGAAAAATTTAAAAATCACGAGGTTTCTGTTTTTGATCTTTTGAGTGATGTAATTTTTTAAAGGATTGAACAGATAATGCTTTGGTATTGTTGCATAGATCAACTGTTAAAAAAGTGTTTCTATTTGAAGAGCAAAAGGCCATCTATTAGTTACCATATGGAAATAGACAAGAATCATTGATTTTGCAGCCCTACTTTCTCAACAGGTGTAGCAGATTTGTTCCTAGTGGATAAAGGAGTTCATTTGTTTATGAAACTGTAGAACTGGAGTGCTAGTGGCACTTCTGATTCAATGAATTTATTTGGTGAAGCCACCAGAGAAACTAAATATGGGAAGAATACAAGGAATCACTGGATCAGATTTATAGAAATAGATCTTTGCACAAGCAGTGTAATGATTCTGATCATCAACCTTGAAAAGTAAATTAGAACAAGCAAATTACTGTTGAGAAATTCTTTCAGCACTCTGCTGTTGCTACTCTGCTAGTCATGGCTCAGCCAGAAGCCACGGAAAAATGCGCTCAGATTTGCACTGACAAAGGAAACATTATTAAAGTGAATGTTTACATTGTGTTTATTGAAGTGTTCAAAGAATATTTGTTGCATCTTCAGGCAACCTGCTGCTCTCCAAACTATTACAGTGCATGAGTGGTAATAAAAATGAGTCATCTGTACATTTTAGGAAAATAAATAACACTTAGTTTTCTCAGCTATTTTTAAAATACTTTTTTGAGACTGAATACTGCATTCTCTTTGAAGTTTTTTCCTTTAGGAAATATACCAATTAAAGAAAAACTCATTCAGTTGAATGCACCTTCCAATTAATTCCAAATCCTTTGTGTAGCTTTCCTCCCAGAAACTATAATGCATAAGAAATAATCTGGCTTCTTAAATATGCCAAAAGTAACAAAAAATGAAAACAACTGTGAAATTACTGACATGGGTTGCCAATTGGGTATATAACGTATGCATTGGAAAAGTATGATAAGTGTGATAACTCCTGACAAGTGTGACAACTTTTAAGAGGTACAATGATTTTGAACTACCTCATAAAGATAAAATTGAAGCTGCAAAAGATAGTTACTGGATATCAGGCATGCCAATCGAACATTTAAAAGTTTAATAAGTAGTGTTTATACTAGTACAATGGGAAAGTTGACAAAAATCTAGTAACTTTATTAAGTGAACAGTTTAAATCACTTATATTTTAGAACTAGAACTATAGTATTTAACAGGGGTTAAAGTACTATATTTGCCAGGGATTTGGCTCAGTGGCCTAAGTGCCTGCCTGGCAAGAGCGAGGTCATGAGTTCAATCCCTGGTGCTGCAAAAAGAAAAAAAATTTAAAGTACTATATTTTACTTGATATCTTCAAGGTATTCATGAATCCCTTATGAGTGGCTAATTTTTAAAGAATTCTCTAATTCACCAACAAAACAGGTTGTCAGTTTCTTCCTTTATTTTAGCCTAAAAATCTTAGCTATCACAGTTCAAAGATTAGCCCATTCTATAAGCATTTGAGAAGATCTCATTTTGTTTACCATTTATATAACATTAATTTAGAAAGTACAGTAATAATACTTCGGTTCATAAACACGTCTGTTTGCAAACAACTCAGGTCTCAAACAAGCGTTTGACAATTTCACTTCAGTTCACAAACTGCACATCGGGTGACAAACAACTGCAGCCATCATCCCCAAAATTGTAGAACAAATTAAGTTTGTGAACTGAGGTGCCACTGTATATTTATTACTTTGAAATTCAGAATCAGTAAAAAAAAAATCTTTCTTTGTTCATAATTTGAGAAAAATCATGAATCTTAGCATTAGCTAATACAATGACCAGAAGTGGTAACATTTATGTTGGTAATGTTTAGACTTTGTTAACTAATGTCAAAAGAGCTGTGTGTATGTGTGTGCTGGGCATTGAACCCAAGGCCTTGCAAATTCTAAGCATATACCCGTAACACACAGCTGTACTCTCAGCCCCCAGAACTTCTTAATGTGATTATCACTAGCCTCGTGCCCATTTCCCCTCATACATATTAAAATAGCATTTGCCTTTCATCGTGCTTAATAGTGAACGCCTAAACACCAACATAAAATCTCCTGGGTGTTTGAAGAAAACAAAAGGCATTATGGTAACTATTGTTGATCTTGTAATGTTGTGAAGTCCTGTATCACTCTGGTTTGTTCTGATTGGTTTTATTCTGTTTTATTTTCCTTGGTTTTATCCTCTTTAAAAAAGAGAAAAAAAAAATCTCCTGAGTGATCTAGTTGAAATGGAGCCCTTACTCAATTCAATCAATACAAACTCATATGTTAAACATTTCTTGTGTTCCTGTTACATGTCATTATAGAACTAGACATAAAGACAAAAAAGTCTTAGAATTTGATGCTATGGCATTTTAACTTCTGTAGTGTGTTGACATTATAATATAGAAGACAGCACTGTTAATGCAGAAACTCCCCACAGCTGATGGTTGAGGTTTGCCACAGGCAGGAGAAGGAAGGACATCCCAGGGCCAACATTCATCCCCAAGTCTGTCTGCAGCAAACAGTCCCAGAAACCTGACTGATACAAAAGAAGAATAGACAGGAGATTAGAGTAAGTATGTCAGTGCGAGAGAATACTTTCTCCCTCCAAGTGTTCGGCGTTCGGATATACTGACAGTATAGGATATCTTGTGTTCTAAGGAAAGAACTTACTATATTTAATGTAGTGGCACAAATACAAAAACACTCCTGCCCCTGCCCCTGCCCTCTACCTCATTAATTTTAAATCTGTTCATATCTTCTAGTATAACGTTCACCTGTGTGTGTTTTGTGTTTTGTGGTACTGACTGAGGATTCGTGCAGGGCCTTTGCACTGAGCTACATGCCCTACCCTTTATGTTTTATTTTGATACAGGGTCTCAGTCACTGCTTTGCCCAAGCTGGCCTCAAACTTACGATCCTCCTTCCTCTGCTTCCCAGAGTGCTAGGATTACAGGAATGCCTTACCACACCAACTACCTCTGCATTTTCAATGAAGAAAATACAAGGTACAGACAGGATTATTAGGAAATACCATGTAATCAATTGATATATTAATATATCAACTGATAAGCTAAATTTTTCTTTAGGACACACACAAACTTGTAAGAAAAGGAGGAAAATGCACTCTCAGAACACAAGCCTCACATTGATTTGTATTAGTATGCAAGCTTTCCTCTGTCTCCTACCCAGTATTCTAAATTTGTTGACATTAACATTCATCTTCACATCTTTGCACTCCTAGTGCCACCAGAAACACAAAATAAGCTTAACATAATGAAGTAGCAAAATGTTAAGTACATAGTAAAGCAGATTGCTCTCTTACTCATAACAAATCCTTGACAGGGAAATGATTTTGGATTTTGCATGTGTGTAGGTATAGAAAGTCCCTTGTGCACACTGGCTCAATCCACATTCTGCACAGGTGAATTCTGCCCTCTGGTTGCCATCCAGCACTGTTCAGATAATTCATTGCATTTATGACACTGCTTTTCAGAAAAATAGTGTGGAGCCTTGGCTCAGCCTGTGCAGCCATAAGAGCTGAGGCTGGCCGTCCTAGGACACAGTCCTTCAAGCTCCGCTTCAGTGAACCTTAGAGCATGTAGCGTTCCCACATCAGAAATGCCCTTCTGGAACCTGATGGACCACAACTTTTGGGCTTCCCACTATTTACCAGTCAGTCCTCATTTGTTATGATGTATATGATCTGATGAGCTACAACTGCCTTATCCTACAAAGCTTCAGCTTTCACTGATCCCTGTATACTGATGAAACGAACTTGTCAGTATCCAAGATGTGCAAGAGATTATTTTGTTTGTTTTCCAGTGCCTGAGATCAAACCCAGAGCTTCACACATGCTAGGCAAGTGCGCTGCCATTGAGCTGTGTCCCCAGCCCCCAAATTATTATTTTGAACATTTCCATTAACCATAGAGGCAGAGTGGTAAGGAGAAAATAATAGTCTTTGAAGTCAAGCAGGCCTGATTTCAAATCCCAACTCTGCTATTTACAAGCTGGGTGGTCCTGGAAAAGTATTTAACCTCTGTGGTCTTTGGTTTCCTCCCAGTTTCTTGGGTTACTGTGAGCACTGAATGATACAAAGTTCTAAGTGCATAGGTATTCAGTGTGCATTCTTTTCTGTACCAGAGATTTATCATGGCCCTTTCCATGAAACTGTCTCTGCCTGTAATTAAATGTCTATGCCTTCAGCTTATCAAAATTATACTGTCCATTTGCCTTCGGTTTTGAATGTTCAGCTATATATTGTATTGTAGGAACAACTATTCAGTTGCTTCAGTGAGTCCTTGGAGTTAGTAAGATGACTGTGGAGTGGGTGGGTGCAAATGTTTTGTAAAGTTTGCTAAGGTTTAACAATGCATCATTATCCATGGAAAGACATTCATTCAAAATTCACATATTCAAAAGTGGGATTGTGTGAAAATAAAATTTATCCACAGGAACCACTGAACAAACTTGTTAATAAGCCAGAGCTCAGTTAACTTCTGGGTATCTTTACACTGTTAAAGATGAGGTCATTCATAACAGATAATTGTTATCTGTGAAAGTCCCTTCTTCATAAGATGGATCACTGGCTAAACCTTAGTCGAATGTCTTCTAAAGAAATGAATACATGTGGAATAGTCCCATACAAATTATTATGTTGTATACTGTACAAGGCCCTAGGGAAAAAAAATACAGTAATTAGGCAAATGCTTGTTTTTCAGCAATTTACAATCTGAAAGATACAAAAATGCTTTTAAAGTGCCAGCGTTACCTTTGGGATTTTGTTTCTTTATAAAAATGTTATAATATTTAATAATTTTTAAATGTCGGTTTTCCTAATTTATTGACTTAATGAAATATTGAGATATCAAGTTTAGCTTCTGAAAATCTGAACTTTTAGAACAAGTTCAATTATATCTTAGTATTACTAAAAAGAGTGGAAAATTGCTGTGATAGAAAAAGTACATTTCGGTGTTCTGTTCCACCAGCGCTTTTGCCCAAATTAGCATTCTTGGGTATAGGTACTCTAAGCTGCAGCTACCTATTTCTGATGGCAGTGGAAATATTCTTTCATCTTCTCACAAACTCCATCTCTCCCACAATTCCAAATTTCTGTGATGTCTGAACATGGAAAGTAAATGACAAGATACTGTGTCTTGGGTAAGACCCTCAGAAACTGCTGAAGGCCACTCGCACGCCAGGAGCTTCCTGGTTTCCTAATTCTGTATAGCTGGGTTTTCCCA
>RJWT010049784.1:0-10949 GCA_004365215.1 Cuniculus paca | reverse complement strand
TCCTCATCCTGTGCAAAGGGGGGCAAGGATATTTTGTGAGTGTTACACTCACCCTGAAGGGGGTGGCCAGTGTACATTTTAAGGGTAGAGAAAAGGCTTGTGTTCTCCTCTTTTGCTCTGGCTGCTGCCTTGAAGTGTTGCCCCAGTGCCATGCTTTGGAGCCAGCTGATTATGGACTGAAATCTCCAGAACTGTAAACTAAATAAACCTTTTCTTGCTTCACTTTGGTGTCAGGTGTCTGTCTCAGCAATGACGAAAAAGTAACCAAGACAGAGAGAATGGGTAAAATTCCTAGCTAGAACAAGGTGAAGGCCCAGGCCAGATCTCTCTTAGCCAAGACCTTGCTTGCTTTCCATTCCTACTCCACTCCCTCATCCCCCATGTGTTTTTTTCACCATAACCCAGTCTTTTGTCCTTAATTTCTTTCCAAAGCTCCACAAAAAGTGCTCGCAACACTGCCATCGATACTCTCTGTTGTCAAATCTAGTAGTCACATTTGATCTTTCTTTCACATGAATGATGTGAACACCTGTTTCCTTGAATCTTATAACATGCTAGGTGATGGATGTGCTGTTGGTTACATCTATGATAGGCATAACCCTGTGCGTCCATGCTTGACACCCAATCTCTTGCTACTAGAATGCCAGCTGAGTTCAGGTGTGGGGCAGCAGTATGCTCAGAGGAAGTGGGTCTCTCTCACCTTGCAGGGGATAAACCATGTTGATCCAAATCAATCCAGGAAGTCTCATTCCCCTTAGCTGTAATCAGCTCAGAATTTGCTACATATACACAATTTCTGACCAGTGTCACCCATGAGTAAGTTCCTCTTAATACTCCATTCCTTAATACTCCATTCAGCTCTGTAACCGTTTTTTTGTGGTGATGGGAAGAAAGCCAAGAGCATCACCAAGAGCTAATGCAGATATCTGATATGGAGGAAATGACGAACTGACAAACCCAGGAAGTACTTCCCACACACTTCCCGTATGTGAGATAGTGTGCACTACTAATACTGAAGGCACTCTTAGTCAGAAGTTCAATTCCTACTGGGTGTGGTGGAGCATGCCTGTGATCCCAGCACTCAGGAGGTTAAGGCAGGAGGATCACCATGAGTTCGAGGCCAACCCGGGCACATAATGAGTTCAAATCTATCCTGAACTACATATCAAGAACCTGTCTGAAAAAGAAAAAACAGAAACAAGGAAAAAAAAAAACAAACTTTGGTTCCTTACAACAAAAGATGTCTTAGTTAATATCGATAATGTTCTTTCCTGCTGGCTTTGCTTCCACACCCACCGCAGCCAGGAAATTAGGGTGTGGCCAGCTGGTTTGGCAAATGAGTGTGACTTGTCAATCATAGAGATCCAGAACACGTGCACAGAAAAGCAGTTCCCAAATCCTGCACTTGGGATCAACCAGAAAGTACTGTCTTCAATTCTGTCACAAGATCAAGCAGGTTTTTGATAGGACAGCTAGATCTGACGTTAGCCTGAGGAACAGAGGATACAAAAGACCTCAGCTATTAACCTCCTGGCCACCATGCTTTTTCTTTCTCGGTGGCCTGCTCTCACTCTGCAGAACATGCATTCTTCTTCCCTTACCTTTAATAAATGTAAAACCTCGCTATCTTTTTTGCTTGTCTTGTCCAATGCTTTGTTCAGGACAGCAAGAACCTGAAACACATCTCTAGAAGGAGCCCACAGAAACTCAGTGACGTGCCTGTCCTTCAGACTCTTTCCTGAATTCTATCCAGCCTTTGCATGTTAGTATTCTGGAGTTTCATCTTTGGCTTTCTTCTTTTAGTCTAGTCACTCTGTTTGTGTTTTCTCCCTTCCATTAGGATGATTTCAACTATACATTCTTATTGGTGAGCATAAATATTTATCGAGAGCCTGCTATGAGCCAGACCTTGTTCCATGTGTTGAGAATATGTGTGCTGATAATTAAGACCGCTGAGGTCCTTAGAGAAAAGAATGGTTACACACACACAGGGATGTCTTTTCGTGCCTTTAGTTTTTAAAGTGTTCTCTTTTGTAAATGTGTTCAGTTATTTGCCTCTTTTCCTATTTTTCTTTTCAATATGAACTCATAGGAGTCCTTTATTGCATACACTATTTTTTTCCCTTCTTTGCTTTTAATGGTATTCATAATCGTCTCTTAAGGATTTTGCAAAACCAGTAAAGTTATTGGATCCAGAATGTTCTTTGTAAGAAAGTTCTTTCATCTTAAGCCAGTTTTAAGGAATCATATTCTTCTAGAAGCATAACTATATTTTCAACTACATTCTCAAAACTTGCTTAAATTAAGGCTAAAATGTTCTTCTGCATACAACTTTGGTTGCATCTCACAAGTTTTTAAATATACAGTTTCTCTCTTTAGGTGTACTTCCAAGTACTTTCTCGTTTCTATTATGATTTGTTCTTTGACCCATGAGTTATTTAAACCTTTCTTATTCTCACATATATTGATTTTATCTTGTTACTTTGTGAATGATTTCTAACATTTGTTGTCATAAAACATGTTCTGTCTTATTTTAATAGTTTAATGTTGTTAGTCTACCATTTTGACCCAAGATATGTCACTTTATATAAACTACCTGTTTTTTCTCAAAAAGAAATATATCTTTCAGTTCCTGGTTGTTCTGTATGTGACCCCTGGGTAAAATTTGTTAATATATTGTTCAAATTTTCTCTCTCTTTATTGACTTTGTTGTTAGTTACTAAAAGTGATGTGTTAAAATCTTTCAATATGATTATAGATTTATTTCTCTTTAGAGTTTACTTTGTATATTGCCTTTTATATTATGAAACAGTCTCACTTTTGCTTTGCACACTTTGAAGCTGCATTACTAGGTATACATCCAAATTTTAAACACATCATGCCTCAACAAAAATATTACATCTCTAGAAAATTTTTTGGCCCTAAAGTCTAATTTTTAACAAATTAATAAAGTGGCACATTTTCTTTTGGCAAGAATTTGTCTGCTTTATCTTTTTCTACCCTTTTAATATCAAAACTTATCATTCCCACTGTTTTTTAAATGATTCCATGATACTACTACCATTGCAGTGCTCTAATTATAGTTTGTTTCCTAAATAAGATTATTCACTTCTCAAGAGAAACAGAAAACAGAACTGACATTTCTGAAATTATGGTGCATGGTTTTGAATATGATTGGTTTGCTATGGTAAGCCCTGTTCTTTCTCTAAAGACCAGTTCTTGTTTTTACTGAGCTCATGGGCTCTTCTGGAAAAACTTATCTGTGTGGGTGGATGGCAGGGCCAGAAGAGGGAAGATGCATCTGGGAGAGGAGGTGGCAGTGGGTAAGAAGTACTAAATGAAGTGAGGCTGTGGCTTACCCAAACATCTACAAGGAACAAACAGGTAGTTAATTTGGGGAGTCTTTTCATTTAGTGAAACCAGGTAATTTAATCAGTTAGCAAAGCAGAAGTGAACTGGGGCAATTACTTGCCTTACTAGAGGCACCTAATTGTCATTGACCAATAGTTACCTTGTTAGAATGTTGCCAAACCCTTTTTAGAAAAACACCCAAAATTAGATTTAGGTAAGAAACCAATTAGATTTGAATTTTACAGCTAAATCTTTTTTTAATTCCATACAAGTGATTTCATCTCTGTTGCCTACATTTACAAGTGGTCCACTCCACTTACAAATTCTGGAAGGGAACCTAGGTGGCTTTTAGAAAAAAAGAACAATTGGAGAAGGTCCCTTTTCATCCCTGCTTATCCTGCTAAATGCAGTAACGTACTCCTTTTTACAAAGGGAAAGTCCTCCTGAGAACCATAAACCTAATTCACATCTTAGCTCTCAGGTAATGGAAGACCTTTGAGATTCTTGGCCTGGTTGACTGCCACAAACAGCATGATGAACTGGTTCTCTGGAGGCAGAAATAAAAAAATAGTAGGAAATAGAAGTGGGACACACAAATGAAGTGATACAAAAAAGTTGCTACCAAAATAAAATTCAAAACTTGTCTCAGGCCCCTGTTGACAGCACCACTCCAACATCCAAATTTGTATTAATCGCACTTACCTCAGCCAAGGTTAGTCCAGTCAAGAGACCAACTCAGCTCCATCTTTCTTCATTCAGTCTATGTCCTTCCCCTACTGAGAAAAAAACACGCAAAACAAAGAAAGTAAATTTTAAAATGCCAAACAACGACCATATGCTATGCAAACATATGTACATACAAAGTCCTTAGTTTTCCTGCTTGTTACTATTTTAAATTTTTTTGATGTGAAATAACATCGGGGACCCGTTAGAGTACATACTGCCACTAGGAGGTGAATCAATGAGTAGCTGAACAGCAAGGAGTTCTTCAGCAAAAAAGAAGAAAAACAGAATTGTGCAACTTACAAATCTCTTTTAGATGTTGTTGTATATGTTATTTTATGTAGTGCTTAAAACAGAACTATGAAGTACTTCTATTTTACAGTGAGAAAACTGCAGCACAAAGAAGATAAATGATTCACCAAGGTCACAGTTTTAATCAGCGATAGTGCCAGGATTCAAAACTGGGTCTCCTGTATTTTCAGCTTTATCACACCTTCCCTGGCTAACAGTCAGAGACAATCTCAGCCCCAGCAGCTGATTCTCAGTCAAGACTCTGACACAGTGTAGAGACTGAGAGGCACAGACAGCAAGCACTCAAAACCATAGGCAGCCAGAAATGAACCACAGGGCTCGCAGCACGCATAGAAGCCTGGTCAATGGACCATTGCAAGTTAACACTTAAATTTGATTTAACCACACCCCCAAAACAACTTCTCACCTTCCCCACAAGCACATACTTTCTTCCCTCTTCCACACCCAGACCAAGCACCCACATCACTCCTCTGAACGTAAGTCATTCAGCTCCAACTTGAAAGCAACTACTTTTCCATGTTGCTTTTGTCATCTCCTTCCACAACATAATCAAATATTTACTTATTTTATTATGTCATCGGAGATTGTTCAACTATCTACCATGATATTTTTGGGCTATTAAGTAGCTGAATACGTATTACCTCAGTTTAAGAAAACATAGTCCTCACATAGCTAAGATCATTGTGAAGGGGAAAGTCTATCTGATTTCATTATAATTTTAATTAACAAAATTGTATTTGCACATGTTTAAAAATACTGACAGAATAAAGCACGTATCTATAACATGTTACTCTGGCACATTATTTGACTGGTTATGTGCTAATTATATTGAGTTAGTTGTACAGGAAAACTATATTTTTTTTTAGATAAAATAAATGAACAACAGAGTGGGTCATTGGATAAATTTTCATTGTCTCTTAAATATGAATAATATGAAATTTTATGATAAAAGAGATTTCACTGAAAAATGAAATTCATATTCATATGCTAGCCCTGTTTAATCCTCAGATCATCTCTTGAGAGAGCCAATAATTATTCTTTAGCATTTTCATTATCAAAGGTTTGTTTTAAAGTAAAATAATATATGTACAGGTTGATCATCTCGAATTCAAAAATTCAAACTCTGAAACCATTTGAGCACTGATTTGATGCCTCAAGAGAAAATTTCATACTAAAACTTATGTGATACATTTCAGACAAAATGCAGACATATAAAAAGTATTGCAGAAAACTTCCTTCAAGCTATGTGTAGACATGTATATGAAACATATGTGAATTTTATTTTGGATTTAGGTCCTATCCCCAAAATACCTCATTATGTATAGCCAAATATTATAAAATCTGAAAATAATTCAAAATTGAAACACTTCTCATCTCAACTTTGTCAGATAAGTCATACTTAACCCATGGCACCCATCTCCCAATATAATAAAATTAATGGTCTACGCTTTGATAGAGCATTGGGTGAGCCATTCTCTAATGAACAGTTTCTCCTCTAAATCTGACCCCAGGTCCATCTTGCCCACAATTATGTTGTGTCTCTAACAGCTCCCAAGGGCTTTCATGAAACATTTGATAGCAAAAATATTCTTTTATTTACTTCAATCACTACTTGTCACAGTGACTTGGAAAGAATTATGTAAGGAAGGGAGAAATCATATGAAAAGTATACTCCTAGATACTAACAAACAAAATTAAGCTTTATGTACATATTTTCCATGCAGATGACTCAAACCTATCTTTGACTTCTCCCAAGGAAGGTACTTGAACTGCACAAACAGAATCATTTACATTTAACTAAGAATTTCACTTAATGATTTTGTTATGAAATTTCTAGTTTCAAAAACTACTTGCTTATCAATATGTTTTGGCAAACATATAGCCACAAAAAGTACATATTGAAATTATTTTAAAATACAATCATTTCAAATTTTCCATCTTGATGATAAATTTCTCATTGTCCTCTATAAGGAGCTATTGTCTTACGAGGGGTTAATGATTATTAAACCAATGTTTCTAATCTACTTTTACAATAGAAAATTCATGTAGTACTTTTAGGTAGAAAAAAATTTTTAATCTTCAACAATTTCTTTCATCCACATTTCCAAGATCTTTAGCTAAAACTAGTAAATCTACTTGTTTTTCTGAAATATTTCAAGGAGCACCACAACTTGTATACAAATGGGCTTCCCCAAAGGCCCCATTACCCTTGGTGACTCCTGTAGTATAGTGTCACCTAAGTCGTAGCTGGCCCCTGTGAATCAAGGCCCAATCACAGCAGAGTCAAGATGAAGTCTCACAGCACTCTGCTATGGACTGACATGAGTAAGGCTATTCTGTGTGTATTTCCCCCAACTTCAACCCAGAATCACAATAATCCATAACTCATTCCAGCAATCACTCTAAAAAGTATAATTCTAATTCTAAGATATAGCTTGAAAAACACTATTTTATGCTGACAAAATTGAGCGAGTTTATCTCATGAAAATTGAAAAGAGACAAAGAATGGCATAAAGAGTAGGGCATGGTGGCACATGCCTGTAATCCCAGAACTTTGGAGGCTGAAGCAGGAGGATCACTGTGAGTTTGAGGGCAGCCTAGGCTGTAGTGAGCTCAAGGACAGCCTGCACTATATAGTGAGACCCTGTCTCAAAAAACCAAGAAGAAGAAGAAGAGGAAGAGGAAGAATGGTATAATGAAAAGTGTTTAATATATCATGCGTGGGCCACTGATGGTGGTGGGGCGGGGTGGGTGGTAGGAACCAGCCAGATCCCAGCCTTTCCCCATGAATCAGCACCGCTGGCAGACTGCGGGGGAAGAGAATGAATTCACCAAGAAGCAAGCCCTACCAGCGAACCAGCGAACCAGCGCTATGCACCGGCCTCTGCTGGTGGGGGGACAGCCAGACCTCAGAGCCTTCCAGCAGGTGAGCTGAGAAAGAAGAGCCAGCTACCCCCACCCCACCCCACCCTGCCCCTAAGCAACGGGCTAATCTGGAGAAACACAGGCTGCAATGATAGCTATTGAGGTGAAATGCAATTTGATGCCTGTGGTGTTTGGTGTTTCACTGACTGCAGGTCTAAAACCATTGGTCTGATCATCTTATTCCGAGGATAATGACACACCGTATGGCATCTATTGAGGATCTCCTTCTGCAGGTGGTAGCCATTCTAAATTCCCTATTATCTTGTTTTGAAGTCCTGTATCATTTTCATTGTTCTGTTGGGTTGGGTTTTATTCTGTTCTGTTTTGTCTGATTTTGTTATATCTGGCGGCATGGGCAGCTATTTCAAAGATAGCAAGATATATTATGATAGCCATTTTGGATTTGCTATTGTCTTGTTTTGAAGTTCTTTATTGCATTCATTGTTTTGTTTTTATTGGTTCTATTCTGTTCTGTTTTTTTTTTTTATTTTTACCATTTCTGAAGACATCTGCAGCTATTTTGAAGACAACAAAAGGCTTTATGGTAACTACTGTTGATTTTGTAAGGTTTTGAAGTCCTGTATCACTTACACTGGTTTGTTTTGATTGGTTTTATTCCATTTTCTTTTGCTTCATTTTATTCTCTTTAAAATAAAATTTTAAAAATAAATAAAGAATATATGAATCACTGATGACATAACAAATGAAAAATATCAAGTAAATTGACAGTTCTCTTCAAGAAAAATAAACACTAACATTGATATACTAGAAACATGAATTTGATAAATAAACTACCTGTCCAAGAACCACAGGGGAAAGCTAACAAACTCCCACAAACTTGATGTCTTAAAACCACAGAAATTTATTCTCTCACAATCCAAAGGTCAGATGTCCAATATCAGTTCTACTATGCTGAAATTGAGGTACTCCCAAGACCATTCATTCCTTTTGTCTTACACCTTCTGGTCCCCAAATTCCTCTAATCTGTATTTCATGGTCACATGACTTTCTCCTGTTTTATCTGTTTTCAAATAAACCCTCTAACTGTCTTTTAAAGGACATTTGTAATGGCATTTAGCACCTACTCAGATAACCCAGAATAAATTCTTAGTCTCTTAGTCCTTAACAACTACAAAGATGCTTTGTTCACAATACACATTCCAGGATTTAAGGTGGAGATACCTTTGGCAAGGGGGCATTTTTCAGACTAGCACACAGATCAAGACCACAATCTAATAATTTGAATATAAGCAAAGAACATGTAACAATAACCCTTACATAAGTCTCACACAAAGTCTTTTATCACATCACAATTATATAAGTCAGATGTTTGGAAAGTCCCATTCAGGGGATCAGTCACAATGCAGTGAATTAAGGAATTAATGAACTACCCACTTTCTACTCCTTATGAATTAATGAATTACCCACCTTCCAGGCAATCACTGGCCAACTAAGAAACTGATTCCTTTACCATTGATCTGGTAATTTTAAAGATATTACAATGGCAAGAGGCAATGTTTTTCTATTTTGAGTGCAAGTGACAAAAGCACATATATTTAAGTCATACATCATCATTTTTGAGATTCGTATATGCTGTGAAATCATTACTACAATAAAATTAATTAACATATTCAACACCTTACATTCACAGCAATACTTCATTTCCTCCACTTGCACAAGTCAAAAAATACCTTTAAACAAAAAGAAAAATGTGCTCAGCATCTAACTCCCATAGATTAAAACAGTTAAATGAACACTATTGCAGATGGTTGTTTGATACATCCATAATTTAATGCATTTTTCATATATATAAAAAATTGGCATGCCAAATATACTATTTTGTAATCTACTGTTTCACTTAAAAGTGTAGTGAAGACCTTTTCATATCAGTAATTTCATTGTAACATTATGCTCTCTTTATGATATAATTAATTTTTTTCTCGTCCCCCCATTGTCTTCCCTTATACCCATGTCTGCCCTCCCCTTCTTATAACCTTATCTAATAACAGTCTCCTTTCTACTTTCACATCATCCTTTTTTACATTCCATGCATTAGAAAAGCATATAATACTTGTCTTTTTGAGTCTGGCTTATTTTTCTTAACATGATGATTTCCATTTATTTCTGTTTTCCTCCAAATAACATAATTTTATTCTTCTTCATAGCTGAATAATACTTCATTTTGTATATATCACATTTCCTTTATCCATTCATCTTGATGAGCAACTAGGCTAGTTCCATACATTGGCTATTATGAATTGTGCCTCAATAAACATGGGTACACAGGCATCCGTGTAGTAGGCTGACTGTAATTCCTTCAGATAGATAAGAAGCAGTATAGCTATGTCATATAGCAGTTCTATTTTTAGTTTTTGAGGAACCTCCATACCAATTTCCATAGGGGTTCTATTAATTTACATTCCTACCCAGGAGTGTAGAAGGGTTTCTTTGTCCATGCATCCCTGCCAGCATTCACTGTGTTCTTGATGATAGCCATACAGTTTTGATTTGCATTTCCCTAATGACTGGTGATGCAGAACACTTTCTCATGTGCTATGACCATTTGTACTTCTTCTTTAAGAAGCACCAGTTCAAGTCATTTGCCCCATTCTGAATTGGGCTATTTGATTTTTGATGTTAAGTTTTATGAGTTCCAGAAATTAATCCTGTTGAGAAGAATAGCTGACAAAGATCTTCTCTCCCACTGTAAGCTGCCTCCTCACTCTGTTGGCTTCCTTGCTGTGCAGAAACTTTTTAAATTTGCTGTAATTCCTTCCAGTGATTCTTGCTAATGGTTCCTGTGCTATTTGAGTTCTATCAGAAAGCCTTTTCCTGTGCCTATGACTTCAGGCATTCCCCCTATGTTTTCTTCTAGCAATTTCAAAGTGTCAGGTCTTCAAACTAGCACTATGATCCATTTCAAATTAATTTTTGCACAGAGTGCACAGAGGAGAGATCTAGTTCAATCTTCTGCACATGGATATTCAGGTTTCTGGGTACCATTTGTTAATGAGGCAGTCTTTTCTCCAACCTATGTTTTGTATTGGAAGATACAATATTTTTACCTAACAAACAGGTTCTTTGATTACCCTACATGGCTTTTTACGAAAGTGGTTCTGTTCACAAACTACCTGGAGATCACTTTTTTAAAAAATGTGCACAGGATATTCTGACTGAAAACAGATAGTTATAAATAGGGAGACAGTTTATTTCAAAAAGTCAAGTGAGGCTCTAGGAAAATAACTGGCCATATTCTGGGTTCCTAGTGTTTAGCTTTCTGCTGCTAAGGTATGTAAATGATCCCATCCCGGGGCCCAGCTGCTGTATGTTGAGATGTGCTGATGAAACTAAATTGGGATTCTAGAGAACACAAATCAAATTGTAAGCAAAATTACTGAGATTTACCAGCCCTCCTTTGAAGCATTCTGGGCCAACTCAAGAAAAATGACTAATGGGTAATAATATACAGTCCTGACAGGAATCATAAGCTAGGAAGGAAGTTGCATGTAAAATAATAATAAAGAATATTAAATTGCCACCAGGCCCTGCAAGAGACAAATGAAATCAGAGCAGATTCTCACCACTCGTCATTTACTCATTAATTTTCAAAGTGTCCCAGGAATCTGCAGACAAAAGAT
>RJWT010049783.1:0-10946 GCA_004365215.1 Cuniculus paca | reverse complement strand
GCTTGGATTTCATATTTGGGATAAAAAAGGGGGTGGGTATTGTAAAATTCCCCGACACAACCACAAGTATGTCATGACTTAGTTTTTAGGCATCATGAGAGAAAAAGCTATTTTTTCTTTTGAGGAGTTAATGAGTTGGGGGGGGCAAGGTCCCCACCTGGCTCAGTCAGCTCTTGGTGCTCGGGCCTCAGGTCTACTCTGGTATCTGATGGCAACTTCCTTTCCCAAACCCAGAGCCACCATCCCCGAGCCACTTTAGGGGACAAGGTGGGCTCTGCTCTCTAAGGGAGATGCAGAGAGAGAAGAGGAACTCAGAAACACAGCTACTCTGCCTCCCAGCGTGGACGCGGACTCCGGGCTATCACAGAGCCCTGGTTTCCATGGAGACCCTCAGGCACGGCCACAGTGGCCTTGCTGGGCGTCCGGTTGCTGCTTTTCCTCATCTGGTAGAACACAGCCGTCACAGGGAGAAATGTGAGCCTCTTGACTATCACGGGGCCTCACATTCTCCCTGACGCAGGTCTGTCCCTGCCGATGAGGGCACAGATTTTGGATGTTGAGGCTGGAATGGTGGCCAAGGGCCAGCTGACCAGCATTACCGAATGTGGTGCCTAGAGCCCTGCCGTGCCAGACCACCTACATCAGAATCCTTTTTCAGTACAGGATAAAAATGTAGATTCCTGAGCCCCACCCCAGACCTCCTAAACCAGCATCCAGGGAGGGCTCATCAATTTGCATTTTTCTGCCAGTGCCCCAGGGGGATTCCTGGACACACAGACATTCGGGAACTCCTACTCCTGCAGGCAAAGATGTGGGGCTGGCCAGGGGAGAGAGACCTCAGTTTTAGCAGGAGCTTTTTGTTTGTTTGTTTTTGAGACGAGGGCTCACTATGCAGGTCAGGGTGGGCTTGAACTCACTGTGTAGTCCAGGCTGGCCTCAAACTTGTGGTGCTTCTCCTGCCTCAGCCTCCTGTGTGCTGGGATTACAGGTGTAGGCCATGGCCTTGAGTTTAACAGGAACATTTTGATACTGGAGAAAGCTAGAATCTTTATTGCAATCCAGAATTTCTTGAAGCACTACTATGAAACACCGAGCTTTGCTTCCTGCTGTGTGCCCTTTGGGTTGCTTAAAAAAGGTAACAAGTGACATTTTTTAATCACAATCCCAGGTGGAAGTCGTGTTATTACCTCCCCTCTCTGGCTGAAGAACCGAGGCAGGGAATCTTGCTGAGATGAAAATTGTGGCGGCCGATTGGACATGCAGTGCCCCACCCACAGAAAGTGGGCAGGCCACAGCCTGGCACCCACCTGGCTCTCCCCAAGAGGGTGGGGCGGTGGAGCCTGGGATGGCACAGAATGGGCAGGTGTCGGAGGACCGGCCGGAGTCTGAATGAGATCCCAGAGGTGAAGTGTTCCATCATTCTCCACTCCTTTAATTTGATCTTTGGGCATCTGAGATCCTTTGAATGATTTTTCCCCTCCAGAAACGGGGAGTCAACTCCGAGGGTAAAAATGGCCTCCGGGTAGACAGTTTTCTCTTGTAAGTAGCTTCCTTCTAACCAGCTACTGCCATTGCATTTTGGGGGTCCTCTTTCTAGGACTTTCTTCCCTGGAGATCCCTACTCTGGGCAGGGAAGAGAAGCACGGACCATGTCAGAGGCCGCCCTGCCCAGCATCTTCTGGGGGATTTCAAAGCAATCCAGTTTCTTCTTATTAATTCATTCATTCATTCCCCCAGTTTTTATCAAGTGTTCATTTGCTGCATGCCCAGATACAAGAACACATCAACACGCCGTGTACTGTTTATGCAGACCTGAGGTCATAAGGCAGTTATGAAATCCTCTGCATCTCCCTAATCTTGCCAACTCTGAGCACCTCGGTTTTCTCCTACCTCTCAAGGGTGTTATGGGGGGGAGCGGGGATGGGTGAGTGACTCAGTACAGCCCATGGGTGTCGCGCGTGCGTGGGAGACGTCAGCGTTAGGAGTGTGCCCTTCGGGGAAGCCTTCCCTGTGGAATCTTTTCTGATTATCTGTGTAGTCAGGTGACTTCTGTCAGGGCAGGCAACGAGACAGCAACAGCCCGCTTTATCGTGGTGAGAGAGTTGACAGCCTGTCTCTGAGGCCCCCGGCTCTGCCTCCAGAGGTGGAGAAACCTTTAAAGCCCTTCGGAGACGTGGCAATGCCACGCTTCCTGTACAATTTGCAAAGTCAGATGAAAATTATCCAAAGCCATAGACTTCCAGCGTTTCTTATCAGCTATGAGCACTGCCCTGCTTTCTGTCTGGAGGAGGCGTCCCTTCTAGAAGACCATCCTAACACACCTCCTGGTTTTCCCACTTTACGATGGACTCTTGGGAAAGCTGGTCTGGAAGGAAGGGATATGATTTCTTTGCAGACCTAGAAGGTTCCCCGAGAGCACAAAGTAGATTCCATAGTTTGGCCCATCAGTTTTGGAACAGGGATCTGGAGCGATTGTTCTTTCTTAGTCTTACTGTTTTTTTTTTTTAAGTACTGGGGGGTAAACCCAGGGCCTTTGTACTGAACTACTTCCCCAGTCCTTTTAAGACAGGGTTTCACTAAGTCACTAAGTTGCCCAGACTGGGCCTGAACTTGTGATCCTCCTGACTCAGCCTCCCGAGTAGCTGAGGGTGCCACTACACCTGGTTTCCTGGTCCTGTCAGCCCCATCAGAGCTGAGTGCCATGGGAAGGTCGGTGTCCCCTTGGGGTGCCTGCTCTAGAATCAGTTCCGTGGTGTGAGCCACCCAGGTGCAGTACGCTGTCTGACACACTAACTCGTGTTTCTGCAGGGCTGGAGAAGGCCTGGTGACAAGAGAAAACAGTTTCCCCATCGCCGGAAATCTGGCTTCTGGCACGAATCAGTCAGCACCTTGAGGTAGCTGCACACATTCCTATGTGGCCTCTGCCTGCCATCGGGGTCTGCTTTTCAGGCTCTGGGTTTGTGTGTGCGCGCTGCTGTCGCTTGTTTTGTTTTTTTGTGTTTTTGAGACAGGGTTTCACTGTGCAGTTCACGCAGGCCTTGGGCTCACTTTGCAGCCCAGTCTGACCTCGAACTCATTGAAATCCTCCTGTCTCGGCCTCCTGAGTGCTGGGATCATGTACCACCACTCTTGGCTTCTGTCTTCATCTCTACAGATGATCCGCTTCATTCTGTGGCAGAGGAGGCAGATTTAGGAAACAGCAGCATCAGAGAATCAGCATTGCAAGGCTTGACAGAAGAGCTGACCCGGGTATGCTATCCAGGCCTATGCAAATGCAACAGAATCCTTTTTCTCCTGTCCAAACTTCTTTTTGTTCATGAAATGTACATGAGATTTTGAACATGTTTCTTGATAGAAATAATTTAGTTTTCTAGAAAACTCATTCCTGCTGGACAGGGATGGTGACTGCTCAATCAGAAGGGAAGGTGCCAGGCCACATGACCCTGGAGTTGTCCTCTGGCGGCTCTGAGACCAACCAGTCTGGGGCTTCCTGTTTGGGGTTTCGCCTATTCTCCATGGGTGCTGTCTCGGGGTGGGAAGGGAACTGGGACCAGGTGCTTCCTGGGGGTGGTGAGCTTCAGGGACAGGGTGAAGAGCATCGCTTTGCCAAGACACTGCCTTCTCCCTAAGGAAAAAAAGAGGCATTAATGCAAGAAGCCAGGCTAGGTGGTGCATACCTGTTGTAGTCAGGGTTTGCAAGGGAATAGACCTAACACAGGACAGACAATTTACAGTATTATTTTATAATATTCACCCAAAGAGTCAAATGCAAAAGAGTGCGAGAGATTTGTCCATACACTAGAGACCTGAAGAATCCAGCGGAGGAGCAGAGGATATAGCTCAGCAGCACAGCGCCTGCCTGGAAACACAAGGTTGTGAGTTTGATCCCTGGTACAAAAAACAAACAAAAACAAAGAATCCAGCTGAGGGCCTGGATCCCACAGCAATGTCTTGCACAAGTCCAGTTGGAGGCCTAGAGCCCATGAGAACATCTCATGCAAGTCTGTTTCACGAATCTGCACTGGGAAGCCCAAAGGTCAGTGGTGGAAGCTAGAAAGTCTGTACCAGTGGGATGAAGGATCTGTGCCAGCAGGCTGAGGGGTCTGCACTGGAGCCAGGAAGCGATGCTCAAGGTAAGGACCAGGGTTCCCCTGCTGAGAACCATAGCCATCCTCAGACAGCAAGGTCCTGAGCTCTTCCAATGATAACAGCCAAGTTCATATCAGGAAAGCCATATCATCTCCAGGAAAATTAACAGCACACTATCTTCCCCTCCAGTTCTCGTTTTTATGCTGTTGCAACAATCCTCAGCTGGGCCTTCCATACCCAGGACCACACTGATTCAGTTCAGCTGGGTGTTCCATTAGTTATCCACCCCAACATCCATAACTCCAGCCCTCAAGAGGCTGAGGCAAGAGACTCACTGAGTTTGAGGCCAGCCTGAATTACGTACCAAGACCTTGTCTCAATAAAACCAAAATACATAAATGAATAAATAAATAAATAACCTAAAGGAAAACAACATCTCCTTAGAGACTTCTGGAACTTCCTGAACATGTGTTCAGATAGTGGCTAGGACCCAGAATTCACTGAAAGGAGGAAAAAATTTGAAAGACAATGATAGATCCAAGCATTATCATTTTGGCATTCCCTAGAACAGCTGTCTGGCAAATGTTACACCCTGTCTGAGATTAGTCTATAAACTTTGTCTTGAAGAAAAACATCTAGGAAGAATACAGACAGATTTGCCTTCCTTTTTTTCTATCACAGAGTAAGGATTTCAAGAACATTTTTACTTCCAGTATCCTCCATGGACTTACCAGTTTTTGAAAGTTAAATCATGTCATATCCAGTAAGTTTATAGCTACATGCAGTTTTGGCAATGGGTTGATACCAACAGCTATTTATGTCTTCTTTCTCTTCTTTTTGTTCCCTTTCCTCATTATTGTGATAAACAGAATATTCCACAGATGTTTTAAATAAAATAATTCCATCAAATATCACTGGGAGGCTGACCTAAATGAAATACATATTTAGTGGTGAATGGAAAAATGATATTTGCTTCCCTAAATTCTTCACTTTCAGGACCCACTTTCTCTCCCAATGTCATATTTTCTGTGTTCAGTGAGACCAACTGTGTGTATGTCTGTGAGAGACAAAAGTTGAGTAGCAGAGAGAGAGAGAGAGAGAGAGAGAGAATAAAATTACAGCAAGACATTGATCAGAGCGTCATAAATGGGTGTAGGGCCAGGCGTGGTGGTTCACGCCTGTAATCCCAGCACTCGGGAGGCTGAGACAGGTGGATCGTTGTGAGTTCGAGACTAGCCTGGGCTACAAAGTGAGCCCAAGGCCAGCCTGAACGGCATAGTGAGACCCTGTCTCAAAAACAGGGCTGGGGATCTAGCTCAGCGGTCTAAGCGCCTGCCCAGCAAGCGCAAGGTCATGAGTTCAATCCCCCGTGCCGCAAAAAAATAAATAAATAAATAAATAAATAAATAGGTGTAGGCCTAGGGTCTACAACTGTTGGAAAAAGGTGTACTACTCAGCCTTCCCATTGCTGGGACACAAATCCCACAGTTTGAGCAGAGGTTTAATTTGGCTCACATTTTAAGGGAATTCAGTCCATGGTCAGCAGGTTTCAAGGCAGAAGCATCATGGTGGAAGGCTGTGGTGGAGCAAAACTGCATAGTTCATGGTGGCCAGGAAGGTGAGCAGGGGAACAGCACCTGAGAGGAAGGGGTGAAGGGCCAAGCGTAGACTCCCGAGGCCACACTTCCATGACCCACCCAGAGATACCCTAAAGTGTGCTCCTCCCATCGTCAGCATGTATCACGAAGCTGATCAAGTCAACACAGTCAAGTTTAACTAGAGAGCTGGGCCTAGCATGAACTCCTCACCGTGTTCTTGTCCACACCAGAGTCCCAAGGGAGGAAGCCACTCATCAACATGCACTCCTTATATTATATTCCTTATAGCCCACTGCTGTTACCTGAAACACCACCTTGGTCCTGTGAGTGCTCGTGGGGGTGACACAGGGGAGGCCTCTGGGGGAGACAGAGGAGGATATCCCACATTTTCCAGGGAGGAGGGAGGTGGGAATGGATGTGATGCAGAGAGCTGTGTAGTCAGGGAGGAACACATCTAGAGGGCTGGGCTCTCAATGGGACTCCACTTGCTTTTCCCCAGTGGACAAGGCAAACGTGTTGGTTGGATTTCCATGCGAGCCCATAAAAGCTTGGTGATGCTTCAATGTGCCAAGCACACAGTACCTTTCTCCTGCCTTCATTTCCATGGGGGCATTTGCTACATGTGTGTGTGTAGTTTGCAAATATATCACATACTATTTACGGAGAGTTTAGGGGCTGAGAAACGAAACCATAATTTGTGATATTATTTCCAAGTTCTAAGCAATAACATTAACAAGAACTTTTGGGACACAGCAGGATTCTAAACTGGGGACAGTCTGTTCCACTTGGACACAGCAGAGGGTCACAGTAGTGTTCCTGGAATGCTGCCAAATACTCCAAGTGGCCCACGGGCATTGCACTGCTTTGAAAAAGAAGGGTTGAAGGAGTGAGAGGCCTGAGTGAGGCCCTTGGCATCTGCAGGTGGTACTCATCTGTCACAAAGGAAACAGGGCAGGGGTGCCAACTGCAGCCCTCTTCATTTTTTTCCTCTTCTGCCATACCCAGGTTACATGCAGTATAATGACAGTTTCAGCAGGCAATGCTCTTGCCTCAGTCTCTCAGAGTGCTGGGATTACAGGTGTGCATTTATTAAAGTTTTCCTTTTTTTAAGATGGAAGTTATTTCAGTACCCTAAGTTGTTTTTTTTTCAAGAACAATTTTTCATGGAATAGATCAGATGCAAAGGTAAAATGAAGTTGGTGCAGCTCACTAAAGTTTGGCCTCACCTGCTGCTTGGGTGTCACTGTGGCTGCATACCCTTGAAGACAAAGTTCATTTTCCAGAAGAAGGGACAAAAATATACTTAATAGTCACGTTGATGTGCTCGTGTCCAGATGTTTTCTAAAATTGTTTACTTAGAAATAATTTCATCCTTAAAACAAGTTTCAAATGTCGAACAAGGAAAAAAAGAAAAAAAAAGTAGAACAAGGAACTCTTTTCCCGAGCCCAAATACTATAGGGTATAATATCTACAAGCAAAGGCATTCCCACTCAGAACTGTAATGCTGCCATCGAAATGAGGAAATTCACACTGAAATGTCACTACCCATAATCCTCAGGAGCGAGTCGAGTTTTAGCAACAAATCAGTGTTTTTACAGCAAAAGGATCACTTGTTGAATTTAGTGGTCTTGCTCTTTCATTTCTTTCACTCAGAATAGTAGCTCAATTTTTCCTTGACTTTCATAACTTTGATACCTTTTGAATAGCATACAATAATTATTTCATAGAATAGTCCCTCATTTCAGATTTGTCTGAAGATTCCTCCCAATTAGATTTAGGTCACGCATTTGAAGGAGGAACATCACAGAAATGATACTGCATTCTCAGTGATACATGATTTTAATGTGACCCTTGTTGTGATATCTACTTGGATCATTCCTTTGAGATGGTGTTTGTTGGGGCTTTTCCTTGTAAAATTACTATTTTTCTCCTTGTAGTTAGTAAGTACTCTGTTTCCTGAGTCTGTGAATTTTCCACTTTGTAGTAAATTTTCATCCATTAGTTTTAACATATGGATGTTCCTTGGCCATGATAGTTACTGAATGGTCACTTTTCTAATTCAGCCTTTATTTATGAGTGAGCAAAGCTTTTTCTTTTCTTTTTTTTTTCTTTTGAAAAGAATACAACCAAAATAAAACAGAGTAGAGTCAATCACAACAAAACAATGAACATGGTACATGACTTGTAAACAGGGTAAAAGGCAATCAATAATGGCTACCATAATGCCTCTTGTTCTCTTCAAAGCAAAGCTTTTTCTCCTTTCTACTCATTTATCTGTGTCACCATGGATGTACTGAATCTACTTTACTCTGTGGTTATCATCCTTAATATCATTACTTGTTTGGATAAATAGATTGTCCCAGATCCGACAGGTGGGTACACGAGCTGTCTTTCTTTTTTTTTTTTTTTAATGATACTTGGCATCAAACTCGGGGTTGTTTTACCACCAAGCTGTAGCACCAGCCCCTTTCATTTTTTATTTTGAGACAGGGTTTCGATAAATGACCCAAGCAGGACTTGAACTTGCAACCTTTAGCCTTGGCTTCTCAGAGTGCTGGGATCATGTGCGTGTGCTGCGGCACCAGATTTCTCTGTCTCTTTGCCATGTTCCCAGCATTCTCTGGGATATGGTGAATCTTCATGGTGACAGGCACAAGATTGAGGCTCAGCAGACGGAGCTCTCAGAGTTTGTAGACCTGGGCTGTGGTCGTGGAGGCTTCCTCCCTTCCAGGTTGGGCACCTGGGGTGGGGGCAGCGGCTCTGAGGCTGAAGATGCAGGCAGTTAGGCCCTGTGACTCTCTGCAGCATGTATTGTGCAATTCAGCCTGAAGGAGATTATCCTATAGATGATTCCACTCCCAGAGACTTTCTGGAATCATTGGGTGCACTGACATTTCCTGGTGGTCTCATCAGCTGGGGAGGAGCCATTCAAAACATTTGCGTGCGGCCTCTTTTGTGGCCTGTGTATTGTTAATCAAATACAGATGTGCTCGGGTGGCTCTTTCTCCTTCTGGGTATTTGGTGCAATAAGGACCAGAATCCTTTCCACCAGGTGCCCTGGCCTGAGTGGGATAAGACCACCTCCTGAGGGGATGGATCCCAGCCTGGCTGCTGACCCCTGACTTACGCCTGCCTTATCTTCCTAGGTGCCACTCAGCTGGCTCCAGGCCATACGAACAGACCAAAGGGTGTGGGTCAGTGGTGAGGGAGTTGCTTCGAGGCAGGAATTCAGAGGCAGGAATGCTCTGGTGGCCTCCCAGGTGTGTGCAAAAGCTGGTGCAACCTGGTCCCACCTGGCTTTTCACGTCGTACAGGAGATTATGAGGCCAGCAGTGCCCAGCTCCACGCCTGACCCAGGGCAGACATGCAGAAAGATTTCACCCTTTCCTTATCTAGACTGGCCCAGAGCTGAAGATGCTTGCCAGATACTTCGGGGATCATGGACCAGCACCCGCCCCTCTTACCTTACTCTATACCTTGACCATCTTCCAGGCGAAGGCTTCTCCTAAAACTTCCCAATCCAAGGATTAAAAGGCCAAGCTTGTAACCCCAGAACTTCGGAGGCTGAGGCAGGAGGATTCCTGTGAGTTCCAGGCCAGCCTGGGCTACATAGTGAGTTCAAGGTCAGCCTGAACTATATAATGAGACCCTATCTAAAAAAAAAAAAAAAAAAAAAAATTAAATCTACACAAAAGAAAGCAATGTGATTCCAATCTTGTGAATCCTGAAATTTACTATTCTGAAACACTTCCTTGCAGTTTGTCAGGCACACCTGTAATCCCAACTACTCAGAAGGCTGAGGTAGGAGGGCTGCAGGTTCAAGGCCAACCTGGGCATCTTAGTAGACCTTGTCCCAAACTAAAAAGTAAAGAAAGAACTGGAGTTGGACCCTCAAAGGATGAAAGCCTAGGGTTTAAGGAGGACCTGGCCTCACATCTGTTCCCAATACCACAGGGGCTGAACCCCAAGTTCTGTGGAGAAGGAAAAGCCTGTGTGTGCTGGATTGTGGACACAGACCTTTTTCCCCCTCTAAATTATCCTTATTATTTTTATTTTAATTTTTATTTTAATCGCCCATGTTTGCAGTACATGATGTTCTCATTCCTCGGGTGCGGTCGGTGCATGCACATGACACTCCTCCTCCTCTTCCCCTCCTCTTCCCCTCCTCTTCCCCTCCTCTTCCCCTCCCTCCACCTCTTGGTCCTCTTCTCATTTGTGAAGGATCAGTCTCCCCGTCTCCTAGGATCTATCTTGTATTTTGCGCGTTACTCTGGGTCAATGGTCCCCTCTCTGGAACTCAGGGTCCTCAGTATGAAAACAGAACGACAATAACAAAATCGCCAAAATCCTTGCGGCTCTCTGTGCCTACACCAAATCACGCCTGAAAGAGTTGGTCTCGGCGCTCACCAGCCTCAAGAATGGGCTCTGCACGGGGCGCCCTGAGCTGAGTCCAGGGGCTGCAGCCTTGAGCAGCGCTTTCCGCACGGCCCACAATCAAGGATGCAGCCTGGGTCAGACGGCTTCTCCCGGAGGGAAGCAGAGCGGCCGGGTTTGGGGAGCCGGTGTCCCTCTGAGCAGAATGGAGGCCCTGGCCTGGGAACTGGAGGGATAGCAAGAGAAAGACAGAGACAGACAGACAGACATTGATTCTTCCCAGGTCGTGAATGTCCTGGTCTGCAGCTCCTGCCTTTAAGGATTCTATCAGAGAACGGTGCTCACACAGGTATCTTGCTAAGGGGGAGTATTTCTTTTCCATGGTTGCTGTAACAAATGACTGCAAACTAAGTGGCTTAAACAACAGCAGCTTATCCTCTCAGTGTCCTGGAGGCCGGAAGTCTGGAATCACAGGGTCATAGCTCCCCGCAGAGGTTCTGGGGGAGAACCTGGTTGGGTGATCTCCTCCAGGGAGACCCTCACTTCATTACGCACCCAAAGACCCTTTCCAACAAAGCCGCGTCCACAGGAACTGGGAGGCAGGGTACGGGGATGGATCTTTCTGGGGCCACCGTTCATCCTCTGGGGCACTTGGGAGACAGCGGACCGGGACAGCCGTGTCGACAGTGTCAGCGAGAAGGAAGGGCAGGAAGAGTGAGGTGTGTGCCTGGGGTCCTGTTGGCCTTGGAGCCCAAGAGCTGCTTGTCAGATTCTGTTTCCCAAGCAGAACCGAAGCTGAGTTTCCTTTCCACCGAGTGCTGCAGGCAGCGCACTTCGCTCCGGGCTGTGTTCGGGAGGCTCTGAGCCGTGGTCAGGGCCGCTTC